>JAVQJD010056812.1:0-55633 GCA_036023655.1 Nannoperca australis
TTACCTCAATATAAAAAAACAATTTCGCACAACCAAAAAATATACGTATAACAATACTATGTATATTCATTACGTCATCGTAATGGGGTAAAGCTATCCCCCCCCCCCCCCCCGCGTACACGAGTAATCTGTATTAAGCAATACAGTATGACCGATCGCATGTATACATATTATGTGGTAAAATGCTCTACTTTAATGTAATCAGTTTGTTAGTTAGCGAGATTTGCTCCGCGTGTGTATGTTTATTGCAACGTACTGTACATAATACTGTAATAAAACGGGATCAATGGGCCGTAAAGTCACGTACAAAGCTGCAGCAATGGCTTAATACATCGCCAAGCATGTTCTGTAAACGCTTTATCTTCTAGTAAACGGCATGGCCCATGTTTTACTACGGTCCAACAAAAGTGACGTATTAAACCCGTATAAATTCGACGTCGCTCGACTATGACGTCCTTCGTAGAGACGATTCCTTAGCGGTCGGTACGTTGAAGCTTTTCCCTGTTGTGTGTATCAGAATCCAAGTTAATCATCTTCTTTTTAAATCAATCGAACTAATCTTTCACATTTTACCTTCTGTTTCCAGCATTCCCTTCTCGACATGAGAGCTAAGGTGTGTACTTTATGTTTGTATAATCAAATAATTATTGTCCCCAGTGGTCCTAACGTTTGCTAGCTAGCTAGCTAGCAAGCTTGTGTTAGTCGGTGGGCTAATGCTCATCACGTTTATTAGCATTCAGCTGTAAAAGTCGTGTTTTGTCATCTGTATGATCATTTTAGTTACATATGTTTTTGTGTCTTCAGAAATGCATGAATCAAACGAGAAAATAATTGTAAGTTGTCTTTTTTTCTTTCACAGTGGAGAAAGAAGCGCATGCGCAGGTAAGATTGTATAGCGCGTGTTTTGCACTCGTGCGGCGATATCAAGTTTACCTTCACAACGTGTAGAACATTTTTTTTTTTTTGGCTGACTGGCTCTTGAAATTGTCGCTTTACAGGCTGAAGCGCAAAAGGAGAAAGATGAGGCAGAGGTCCAAGTAAGCTGTCCTCTCCGCCATGGCTGTGACAGCACATGTTGCCAACACCCAGACCGGTGAGCTCAGCTGGAGACCAGGACCCTCCCGGTGTAAAGTCCGAGGCCAGTGGCACCCACATCAACCTGAAGGCTGCGGAACCGCAGCAGCAGATTGATTCTGGAGCTGATTTAAAACCTGCTGGAAGACAGGCTTTTCTTCTGGGACATTCTGGACTCTTTATTCTTAAATCCTCAACTTTTTGTCATTTGCTTTTGTTTATACTCTGATTAAAGGTTTTGGTTTAAAAAAAAAAAAAAGTCTGTATACTTTTTTCCTACCCCCAAGTGTTAGGAAACCTCTGTTTTAGGGAGTTATTACAATGCACACTTTACTTTCTGGTCAAGCTTTTTATGCAAAATCTGTGAATAATTGGGTAACTAAAGCTCTCAAAGTAGAGAAATAAATTTCAAAATATACAAAAATGGTGGTAATGTATGAAATGGAGATATTACAGCACTGAAAGTTTTGAACCTGATAGGCTTGCAGAATATAATCTGTAATGGATGTTGTGGGCAAATGTTTTTAACATTATGGATTCAGTCCACATCCCATGACTACAGGGTGTATGTGATGTCTAATATTTGCATAGAGCTCACCCAGGACAAACCACTCACTAATGCAGTATATCTTTTACCGTTCAAGATAGTCTTAGTTTTAGTAATTTATCCTGTCTTTAGCCAAGGTGACTTATCAGGCTGCCAAACCATCAAGGGATAGTGTCTTATATTGTCTTCTGCAACTCCATTCTCTTTCTTTTGCAGTTACAACCCTAAGTGAAAGCTGCAAGAAGTGTTGCCCTATATTTGATACCATGAACCACAAGAAACACTTCCCTATACAGGGCATACATTAGAATGATGGCACAATAGAACATAGTGTAGACTACAGTGTATTGTCTGGGTACAACATTGACTCCTAAACTGAGTTTCAATGACCACATTTCAAGAAGTCCTACAAGAACCTGATGTGGATATCAGGTTTTAGAAAACACATACCTACCTTGTTTCTTATTTTATTAGAAGGATCAGCTTCCACAAAACTAATCCACAGAGTCACAGAGAGGAGCTTCAGTGTACTCTGATAAAACATTACTAATACCCAGTAACATCTGTATCTGTAACTTGAATTACAGTCCTTTTGTTTGCTCATCTGTCCTGATGGTGTTGACTTGAGTGTGAGCTGGCAGAGCTTCAAGATCTTGTCTCTCAGCACGGACCCTAACTAACACGGAGGATGTAGTCCAGGTAGGGTGGAAAGGTTGGCGACTCTTACAGACTTACATCCAACAGATGATAAAGTGTTGGCTGGAGGCAAGTAAACTTTGCAACAATTCTATACCTATGGGGTAAAAGTAACACTATTGGTACAATGATCCTAAGTCTTAGTCTTCCTTTTCAAAGCCTGAATGTTGCACTTGCACCTGAACAGTATCTGGAAAATCCAAACAAACTCACTCCAAACGACCTCTGCTGAGTCTGCAGTTGTAGCCACTAAAAACATTCAATAGATGGTGGTGTTTACGCTCTTCAGGCTCTTAAACAGTTCAATAAGCCACACTGACTTTACTCAACACATTTAGTAAATATACTATTAATGAGGAATTTTAATATTTACGTGTAACAATATTGAGTACAGGAATGCGGCATATTCTGGGATGAACACCATCCTGTCAAGATAGAATTTCCCTTGTCTATTAAATTAACAGCTTTTCTTGCTCCCTTAAATATATTTGCGTTGACTATAAAACCACTTTTAATAATTATAAATGACAAAACCAAACTGATAGCTGACTGACACAAGGTCTAGTTTGAACTTTGACCTGTCTTACATTACTTGGCCTGCATCATTTCTTTCATCATCCTGTGACTGCTACTTTTGCTTCTCCTTACTGGAAAATAAAACTGCTGTTCATCTTTGCAGAGATGCAATGATGTGGCTGTTATTAATGCTTGTTTCTTATTGTTGACAGCCTTGTTGAACATGTGAAAAATGTGGGTCATAGTTGAGTGTGTGGGCTAAAAGGCAATTGGCAAAAGGCAAAATGGTCATTGGTACAGATTTGAGATCACACAGACCAGTGAAACCAGACTTCTCATGATTGGAAATGGAAACTAATCATTTTCGAATCCTGCTGCTGATCACATTTTATCACAGAACTGCTGTGACTTCTTTACTTCTTGAAAACAACAATTACATCAGGTCATATGATGTTTTAGCATTCAAAAGCAGTCCAACACATGCTAAATCTGACTTTGTAAATAAAAGTTAATGTATGCCCTCTAAAATGGACCAAAAGTTAAAATCTCAAGAATCAGGAGAACTTGTTCTTGGCGACAACATTTAGAGATATAGAAACAATACAAAAATACCCAAACAGCCTATACATGTAAAATATGTATGTGTGTAATACAACACATGTACAATGACAAATTGAACAAGAAATGCAGCTACTAAATAAGAAGAAGGGATTACCATAGGCATAAAATATGCATGGCACAGGTGAGTTGTATAGAGATAATGGTATGGTTGTGAGACTATGTCGAAGTGTTGGATGAAAACGAATTGCATTTGGTTTCTATGCACATTAGCCTTTATGTTGCCTACATAATTGTGTGCAGCATTGCAAATTCTGAGAATAACTTATTGTAGCCTACTTGATTTGCAAATCAGAATCAGAATCAGATTTATTACCAAGTGGGTTTACACACACAAGGAATTTGTATGTAAAGTGCATAGATATATAGGCTACAGAAAAAAATTAATAAAACCACTAAATAGAACCTTTACAATAATGAGAAAAAGAAGAGCTGTGCAAAGAGAGTGCAATGTAAATACAATCTGAACTCAGGATGTGCGAAATTCAGATTGTAGCAGCATTAATATAACGTGTAGTGACCATTGGGTGTGTGTGTGGGGGGGTGATCTCACTGAATCCCACATCTCATACTGTAATCTCAAATATCTAGCCTTATATTTTAAATGTATAGATAAGAATTTACAGTCTAGTGTTGCTTCTTGGCCGTTGCCATTGTTGCTGGCCTGACTGCGTGACTCTGTTTTCGTATTTAGAGGATCATCTGACGTTTTAGCCCTCGAGTAAAAACAGCAAATTGGCTGTATCCAGGCAACCAGTGGGCACTTTAAATTTGGTCGCCTCCCGTTGCCAAGCATAAAAGGAGCTGTTGATGAGAAACATGTAGAAAACCACCGGATAAAACGCGCCTGAGTGGCGAATGCTGCATTAGGCTGGGCTCAATCTAAAGTGCTCCGTTTACCCGCATTTAGCCGGTGCGTAAACGTTGCGTTAGTGACATTTGGTGCATCCTGCTGGTGTCACGACTCTTGTACAAAGTGAACACCGCTGCAGCTGATAAACGCAACTCTATCAAACTAACACACCTTTCTATCAATGAACCTGCCCGTGCTGTCGCGTTCAGTCGTAAAAGCTGCCGCAGTGGAGAGGAGCGCTTGCGCATGCGGCACGATTTAATCCGGTTATCAAAAAAAGATAACGGATTGAGCAGCCCGTGCTCTGTGACAATACTTTTGGCGTTGTGGTTCCGTTAGTTTATGACAATGTTACTCTTAAATGAAACGTTCCCTCTGGTGTCCTCACTTAAAATAAAAACATCTTTCACTTTGCGTAGGCAGTGATACGCTCCGCCCGAGTCAGCGCGCGAGTTAATTCCAGGGTTTAGGTTTCTACCGGATTTCGTGTGAAGGAGGGCTTGAAGCAGAGCCCGCCCTCACGGTTATTGGTCTCTGCTTGCCCTGCCCGGTGAGAGACACGTAAATGAAACACGGAATAGCCCGTTTTAGTGCCCTACAGAACTGAAGGGGGATAGCAGAGAGAACCCGTGATCATGATCTAAAGCCCGCATCGTTTATCGGTCATTTCTCGATGGTTTCTATATTCGCACGGTGGTAAGTCTTCGCAGGCGCTTGCCACTCAGTCGCAGAAGCGAAGAAGCTGAAGGCCAGGTCGAGCCGGTGAAGTCAAACGGATTCTGCGATGCCGTCCGCGGACGCAGAGCCAGGCGCGAGCAGAGGCACGGCGGTCGCCGCCCCGGCCTTACCGAGCCAGCCCCCCGGTGAACGCGCAGTGAGCGTGCTGTGGTCGTTTGGGAAATGCCTGGGTGCTCTGCTACCTGTGTACCTGGCCGGATATTATGGCTTCGGCATCAGCGTGGTCCTACTCGGTCTGATGATCTACATGGGATGGAAACACAGTCGACTGGAGAAAGTGATGAGGCTCAAGTCTGCGATGTATCTCCTGGAGAACGAGAGGGAATTCACCACTGAGCATGTGTTCAGAACCAAAAGGGATCTGCCTCCCTGGGTAAGGACCGGCTCGTGGTCATTTGCTGCAGTTTGCATCGCCTGTCACATCTGCCACATCTGTCAGGCAGAACTTGAGCTGCATCTCAGCTACTCACTGTGACAGACTCTTACATGCATATTACTCATCATAGGCGCTTGCTGTTTGTTTCGAAGCTCCAGACTTCTTAAAGTGAAGGGGTTATGGCTAAAAAGACAGGGAGACTAATTGCTTCATGGCAACCGTCAGATAAATATGTGCACGACTGTCCTTGTGGTTCACAGTATTTCCCCTCGTGTCCCTGAACAGCCCAATGTTTGGACATTCCTAATGTGTAGTGCCTGGGGAATTAGTCGGAACCGATGCCGCACTGAGGAATGTCACACGAGGCCTTTGTAGTGGAAGGGTGGAAAGACGGACACTAATACTGAGGAGACCTTGCACTAAGTAGACAGACACACATGTCTCTATTGGAGAAAAAAAAGCATCTGTCAATAGGAGAGATTCTGTTTGAGACTTCCCTCTTCCCGTTTCACCAGAGCAGAGCTGCCGTTGACCTTATCTGGATCCAAAAACACGATGACTCATAAACATACTTGAGAACAGAGCAAAAGCTACTATGACCAGAATCACCATATCTGGATAGAGAGCAAGACTGTGTGTGTGTGTGTGTGTGTGTGTGTGTGTACACTGTGTGTGTGTAAACGGTGTGTGTGTGTGTGTGTGTGTGTGTGTGTGTGTTTAGAGTAGATAAACCTAATCTTGAGATCTCATGTCTCTGTGGTTAAGAGAAAAGGCGGATGCACACGTGATTGGTGGTTCCTTAAAATTTGGTGGTGGTCAAATTGTTAGTCCTGTGTTCTCTCTCTGCTTCTAATTGAAATATCTAAACATACATTACTCTATTATATAGATAGAAAGCTGGGGGGATTGTTTTATCAGGAGGAAACATTGTCTTAGTAGTCAAACTCTGAAGTTCTGAAATAACTTGTTTAAAATGAATGAACTTTACTGAAGTATCTACTTCTGCCCAGGAAAATATTAGCCTATCTCATGCATGACCAGTATTACTTGTCCACAGGTCAACTTTCCAGATGTGGAAAAAGTGGAGTGGCTGAATAAGGTATGTTTTTTCCCCTATCAGACTTTGCATGTGTTCAGCTGTATGAATTTCATCATCTGTTTCAACATGCAGCACAAGTATAGGTTAAACTCTTAGCAAAGCAAAGGAAACAGCAATGATTTCAAGATAAGGTGGTTTCATTTGAGTAACTCCAACAGCAGCTCCAATGTCTCACATTTAATACGATGATAAAGTACACTTGTGTGGACTTAAAGTGACCCCGCTCCCGATGCAGCCTCTCCATAAAAGCAGATTATCTACCGCTGTAATTAAGAGGCAGGGAGAGTGGCTCAGATCATATCGCAGGACTCTTTGTCTGTGTCAGTACAGTAACCTCGCATCAGCACAGGGCAAGTGTAGATATGAATACTAATAATGCAAAGCGCCCATCTGGAGGAAAAAATGTAATGAATTCAGCAACAGAAGACCAGATTGTAGGGTGGCAATTTGCTGGCCTCATCTTTCACCAGCCCACGTCTCTCCTGCAGGCTTCCTGACATGTGATCCGGCTGCTCACACTCAACCTCCCCACTTGTAGCCATAAACAAACACACATCGCCCCGTAAACGTTCTCACTGTTTATTATGTTTGACCACTTGTGGAAATAAGTACCTGCAATGAAAAGGAGCTGATAATGTCTGGGAGTAATGCATGTGAAAAAGCCCGCGAGGAGTTGTAGAATGCATCATTCCTAATTGCATGTCCATAAGTGTATCATAAATAATGTATACTCTCCTGTAGCTGTAGCCTGTTAGCTTCACCAGTCTCATGAGGAGCTTGCTCAGTAGCTGACAGGACACCTTGCGCCTACACCTCCCATTAAAATGTTGAAGCTAACGCCATTGCGAGGCTGTGAGGACTGATAACACTGAGGCACTAATTTAATTATTACAGAGAATCAGTGTAAATTAATATATCAAGTGAAGTGTATTGCTTTAACAGTTTTGATTTGATGGTAACTAATCTGAGGTTTCCTGGAAACAGCTATGTAAGTTGATACTAATTATATGAAAAACGTATTCTCCATATATGTTAAATTATATTCTTTTCTGTAGAGAAATTTCACATTATTCACTGAGCACAGACTAAAATACTCTCCAGGTTACACTAACAGATAATAATCATACCAACTATTATTAGATATTATTATAGACCAATAAAATGAAGCACTTTTTTCATTAAAATTTTACTTCAATATGATGTTCTTCAAAATGACTAATACCTGGAGGGCACTTGATTACTTTATATCATAACCATCTTGCTGATTTAATGATGACTGAGCTATTTTTCACAGTTTAGATATCATCCCTGTCAAATGTGTTTTTTGCTAAACCATCTTTTTAAAACCCAAACAGTGACAGTCTGTGGTCATGGCTTTCTGCAGTGTGTGTGTGTGTGTGTGTGTGTGTGTGTGTGAACGTATGTGTGTTTATGGTTTTTTGTTATTTGCTGTGATGTTCTGGTAAATCATTTCTCAAACACAGGAAGCGCTATGACTAAGCTCTTGCACAAATGATAATTCATTGTTACTCACAGAATTATATTACCATGGATGCAAACATGAACCACATTTGATTATTCACAACTTTATACTATCCTGCATGTATCTTAAATAAAACAAAACTTTGAATTGTGTCATCGCCATATTCAAATCTGTCAAAAAACATAATGAATGGCCATATGTTCTGTCATGTAGATCCTGCAGCAGGCGTGGCCCTTTATAGGCCAGTATCTGGAGAAGTTGCTGGTGGAAACCATTGCTCCTGCCATCCGGGCCTCCAACATTCACCTGCAGACTCTCAGTTTCACCAAGGTCAACATAGGAGACAAGGTATCTGAATGGCCTGTCGTAAAAAGCAGCAATTTATTCTGTAAATGTTCCACGGCCGAGAAAATACAGTGGAAGCCAGGGTTTTAATGTGGGTAATATGTATGTAAGTCTGGTAATGCAGGGCTGGTATTACAAAGATAAAGATTGATGATTTCTTCGCAGCTAATGATAATCTTCATGTGTGTCTTGGCTAATGGGATTTCAAAAAGTCTCTACCGGTCTTATTTGCTTTGTGTAATAACAGCTGTTGTGTTCACAGGCTATGAAGGTGGCTGGTATAAAGGCTCACACAGAACACGATAAGAGACAGGTTATGCTGGATTTGTACCTGAGGTAATGCATCACAACTTGTTTTTTCATTATTTCAAGTCAGACACAAAAATTATATTCTTGTGCTCCTACGAAGTGTCCTACACTAGGGCAGGGTTTCTCTTTGTCTGTTGTGGCAGATCAGTGTTTACTTAACACAAAAAAGAAAACACCTCTATCATGACCACATCAGCTGCTTCCCTTGGTTAAACATGCATCTCTGGACTTGTCACTGCTCTTCTATTCGCAGCTATGCCGGTGATGTCGAGATCAATGTAGAAATCAAAAAGTACTTTTGCAAAGCCGGAGTGAAAGGAGTCCAGGTATGAGAATAAATATTAAGAAATTCTTACATTACTTGTCCTAGTTAAGTGGCCTGAAAACATCCTTTCAATATGACATTTTCTGTTTGCAGCTCCATGGGAAGCTGCGTGTGATCCTTGAGCCTCTGATCGGAGACGTGCCACTGGTCGGAGCCATCACAATGTTCTTCATCCGCAGGCCTGTGAGTGTAGCACCAGTGCACCACATCTGATTACTTTTCACTTTAGCACTGCATTGTGATCTGCGGTGTACGCGTATGTATTCATGTCTTTTATACTTTTTTTCTGTGTCATAGAAACTGGACATCAACTGGACTGGGCTCACCAACCTATTGGATATCCCTGGGCTGAAGTGAGTTTATATGGTAGAGCTCTGTGCACATCTCTTTTAGGGTGTGACCGCAATAATCTGTCTGGTGTTTGTTTTATAATTGTTTTTTTAATGAGGAGTGTCTGTTTGTGAAGTAGGGCTGGTGAAGTTTTGAAGTGCAGAAAGGTTTTGGGGCTGCATTTTTTGTAATTCACGGAGAAGCCGCAAGAATCACAAAGCTTTTTCTGTTCAGTGATGGATCTGTGTGGTCAAATCCTTAAAGGTGTGGCGACATCATGTATATTTGTTCTTGTCCACAAATTCTGTCGAAAGACCGAAACCAACAATGAATTGATCCTACTAACATGTAGCCAACACCTGATATATCTTAGTCCTGTGTGCCAGATCAATCAGAAAATAGTCCCCAACAGATCTGAAAATGTCTTAATAGGAACGAGTGGTGTTGAGGTGAAGTACCACAGACAGGGTGGACAACAGAGTAACACATTGTTGGTTTCCTTCTTTTAATGGCGTTTGTTGATAATAAGAAAAATATTGAACAATGCCAACTTTATCCATGAACTTGTTAAACCTTATGCCATACTGGTGTTCTTGTATTTATTCAGTATGTATATTATGACTCCACGCATTTATATCAAGGTCGTTTTTAAGGCCCATTATGTAAGGTCAGGCTGCGGACAATGTAGAATCAACTACGGTACAATTAAATACAATCTGAAGGTGTGACAATGGGAACAATGCTTTATTTAACATTCATATTCAGTGTAATTGTATGGTGGCTGATTCTGCACTGTGTGTGTTTCGATCTTATATGATATATTTTTGTGAAAATACAATTGAAGCATTGTCAGAGGTGTACATTTGTTGCAGCTGACACATCAATTTCCACTGACAATACATTCAATGACAGTTTGTCATTATTTTTTAATTGTATTCCTCCTTTAGATGACATCAGTGAACATGATTTCACAGAACTGTCCTCATCTTTAACCAATAGGGGCCTCTTATTGGTTCTATTGCAGAGAACCTGAATATCATGTTATTTATGCATGTTCATATGGTCAGCCTCTGTCTGTTTGTCTGTGTGTCCTTCCTTGTGTGTCCCCAACATCGTCCTGGCATTCATTTGCAGTGCCATGTCGGACACTATGATAATGGATGCAATAGCCTCCCACCTGGTGCTCCCCAACCGTCTCACTGTTCCCCTGGTGGCCGACCTGCACATTGCGCAGCTCCGCTCCCCTCTCCCAAGGGTAAATGTCTCAATCATGAATGGCCTTGAGAAACATGGACCCACACAGACTGAATCAGCTCTGTCTCAGTATCTAAGTGCCAAGCAAACACATAGTCTGAAAGTCATGCAGCAAATTCACATGGCGAAAGAAAAGACGTGGATTTTGTGAGGAAGCTTGTCGACTAACATTTGATTTTCTCCGTGCATGTATGTGTATGCACATGCTAGGGAGTTGTGCGTATTCACCTGCTGGAGGCTGAAGACCTGACTGCCAAGGATACAGTCATCAAGGGCTTAATCGACGGGAAGTCTGACCCGTATGCCGTTCTGCGTGTAGGAACCCAGATCTTCACCTCTCATCACGTGGACAGCAACCTGAACCCACAGTGGAGGGAGATGTATGAGGTGAGAGGGGCTGGGAGGGAAGAAAATGTATATCCAAATCTGAGCTGTAAGAACCACGAGATATATGGCTTTGCCTTGATATTCAAGTGCTGCACTTCCCACCAGTTTGTGCACTAAAAGTTATAGCTTGCTGTTGGTGTCCTTGCTTCGTACGGATTGCGTAGGCTTTAGTAGTATATATGTCATATTGTCGTTTTGTAGAGATTGTATCTACTTCTGTGGTAGCAGGAAGCCCCTGTTTCTGAGATAAGCAACTAACTGCTTGCTCAGGAACACATTCGTGTCGTGGATTTTGAAATTTGAGCCAAACACTGAACAAATATTACGTTATTAACATCTACCTAGCAAAATAGTGAAACGTTCTTGCCATTGTGATTCTGTTTGCATGTCCTTGTGTTATTGTGTCGTGTTTGGCTGTATCTATAATTGTTGTGTTGTATTGCGTATTTGTCCATTTATGTGTCTGTGTGTGTGTGTCAGGTGATTGTCCATGAAGTACCTGGTCAGGAGTTGGAAGTGGAAGTGTTTGACAAAGACCCAGACCAGGATGACTTCCTGGGCAGGTAGCTTATTCATTCTCATTCATTTACTCTGTCTCTATGTGCTTCTCATGTCATTCCCATCTCTGCTGTCAACATGTTGGGTCATGATTCTGTCGACATGTGTCTCTTTGATTCATGGTTTCATTGATTCTCTCTCTCTGTCTCTTTAACTGTCTCTCGTCCAGGGCCAAGGTGGATCTTGATATTGTAAAGAAGGCCAGAATTGTGGATGATGTAAGTAGTAATGCTTATGTTTAGCCTTTTTGATGTTTTAGACAAGATTCATTATTTGACCACTGCATTTATTTTTAAAAGCAAGCACAAGAAAGCAGTTCTTATATTGTCTCCCTCTGGAAAATATCTGTGTAAGACTGCAGTAATCCTGTTAGCATGTGACATTGCAGAGCCCACGCGCCTCCTCGTGACCTGCTCTGATCTTCTCCTTTCCTGCCATCCCGTCCAATCTCAAAGGAATCAGCCAGATGAAAAGAATGTGTGTTTAATGAGCCCTCTGTTTTTGTAAACAGTGGTTCAGTCTGAAGGACGTCCCATCTGGCAGTGTTCACCTCCGGCTGGAGTGGCTCTCTCTACTGTCCTCTGCTGACAGACTGAGTGAGGTGAGTCTACACAGCGCAGCCTATTGGTCCTCAGTGAATCTTTTTTGCCCAATCAGCAGCAGGGCTTTGGTTAGTGATGTGGACAAAACTGATACACTATATATCATAGAATTATTTTTATATTGTATGACATGTTATTTATTTGTTTACTTATGGCATTTGAAACCACAAAGAGACATGAAACATAGGGGGAGAGGGCCCTGACACTTATTTAAGTGTAAAAATCACAAAATAAAAACTCAAATGTCATTTTTGAGTTTTACAAAAAAAAAACTATAAATTAGAGTTACCATTTTACTTGTCTATTTAACCTTTTATTTAACCACATACAATTAAATATCTCTTTTTTGAATATATCTTTGTTGAGTGTCCTTGTCTTGATAGTAAGCAATAACACCGAGTTACAGTTTGGCAACATAAGACAGAAAGAAAGTTAAACAAGAATGTTATTGTAAAATCAGTGATAAAGATTCACATAAAAGACTACATCCTAGAAACAATCTGAAGTGGCACCTTTGAATTGGATGAAAATGCCTGGACTCCAGATTTTATGTTATGCTATCACCTGATGGGTGATATTTTATGTGAGCTTGCATAGTTCGTTTTGGCAATTGTTTCTACATATTTTTATCACATTTATGCACTTTATGTTTGAGTCTGTGTGTGTTCCATGTTTCTCCTGACTGCAAAACAAGTTTCACCTCAGGAACAATAGTTAATTTGAAGTTAAAGATGACGTAATAGCAATCTAAAAACATATATCAAAATAGATAAGACCAATCAAAAACTGTCAGACAGTAAATCAACACATTCTGCATCAACTTGTGACTGATAGGATGCAAATAGTCAAATTGTCCATGTGGCTGGTTGTCCTTCAGGCTTTTAGGGTCTAGGATCATTTTCCTTACATCCTCTTTTCTTCGGTTTGTTGTTCTTCTAACAGGTGATCCAGAAGAACCAGAACTTGACGAGTAAGATGGCTGATCCTCCATCTGCTGCCATCCTAGCCATCTATCTTGATCAGGCTCACGGACTGCCTGTAAGACCATCATTATTCAGACTCATGTGGCGTTCATTAGATTTATTTCTGTTGCCCACATCGATGTATTTGGTATGTTGCAGATGAGAAAAGGTAATAAGGACCCAAGCCCAATGGTGCAGATTTCCATTCAGGATACAACTAAAGAAAGCAAGGTAAAGATACAACATTTTCATTAAACCAAACTGCTACATTAAACCAAATTCTGAGCTTAATGAACGTTTTCCCCTCACTTCTGCAGACTTGCTACGGGACCAACAGCCCTGTGTGGGAGGATGCCTTTACCTTCTTTATTCAGGATCCTCGCAAACAAGACATCGACATTCAAGTAAGACATTATAAGTAATTATTGAACATGTCAATTAAGCTACCTGCAAAGGTTTTACATACAATTACTCCCAAAGTGTCAAGGTAATTGGTACACTAAATACTTTATTGATTTTCCCTCTTATTTTCTGTCATATCTGTAAACTGAAGCTTCCTGTGTTTTTCAATCAGGTGAAAGATGATGACCGTGCTCTGTCCCTGGGCAGCCTGTCCATCCCTCTGACCCGTCTTCTGACGACCCCTGAACTCACCATGGACCAGTGGTTCCAGCTGGAGAATTCTGGCTCTGCCAGTCGCATCTATGTCAAAATTGTTCTTAGGGTTGGTATTTCCCACATAGACTTAGACTCTCTTTTGTGCTCACAGTGTAGTGAATAAGTAAGATGTGGATTCAAGTCCCTGTTGGCAACAAACTACCCAGCTGAAGTGTCTATGTGGAAGACTTTGAAATCCTACCAGCTCCCAAAGAACCACTTTGGCCTCGGGCTTGGCTCTGTGTGTTTGATACCCATGGGAATCAGATCCTGTTGGACACCCAGAGATTAAAGAATGTAAGATCAGATATAAAATACTCTAGATGTGCACACACAAATTTCTATCACTAGATTACGGCCTTCACAACATGAAATCCTATTCATAATTCTCCCTGTTATATGCCAGAATTTAGCCCTAGCACATTAAATGAAACCTAAAATAGACCATCCACTTCTGCTTTCTGCCTCTTCTTCCTATCCTTGTGAGACCATGTGATCCTCAAAATACAGAAACGGAAAAACATGGCATTTGCTCACCATAACCTGTTTGTTTCGTACTAGGTTTTGTGGCTAAGCGATGATGCCACTCCTACAACCCCGTCTCCTCGGCCTTCAGACTCTGGGCCCGGGATGGGTCAGGGGGGAATCACATCAGAGCTGAACCCAATGGGGCCCGGCGGGTTAGGCAAGCCTCAACCAACACGACCACAGCACACCACGCCTGACGCAGAGTTTGCCACAGAGGTAAAAACTGTTACCTAGAGACAAACCGCAGCACCACTCAGCCTCTCTCACACACACTAGCATTCTTTGTCCCTGTTCTGCCCACAGGGAGTACTGCGTATCCATCTGGTGGAGGCCCAAAACCTGATAGCGAAGGACAACTTCATGGGGGGCATGGTTAAAGGGAAGAGCGACCCCTATGTCAAGATCCGTGTGGCTGGAATCACGTACCGTAGCCACACCATCAAGGAGAACCTCAATCCCATCTGGAATGAACTCTACGAGGTATCACCTTTGTTTTCTAGTAGTATTTAGTTCTTCTACTCATCTGATGAAATTATTCGGTTTTATATTAGATTGAAATCTTCCTATGATTTAGGTGATTTTAACCCAGCTTCCTGGTCAGGAGATCCAGTTTGAGTTGTTTGACAAGGACCTCGATCAGGATGACTTCCTCGGAAGGTGCGCCCTGATATTAGAAATAAAATGTCCGCAGCATATCTGGCTACACTGCTTTTTTAACTGATGGATAATGATTGATTGATTCCTGTCCTTGCAGGTTCAAGCTTAACCTGCGAGATATCATCAGCTCACAATTCATAGATACGGTGTGTGACACACAGTTAAAATGATTTTAACAGATAATTCAACAAATAATATTTACATTTCTTATTTACATCATAACTCTTGTACTCTTGTTACAGTGGTACACTCTGAATGATGTGAAATCAGGCAGAGTTCACCTGATGCTGGAGTGGTTGCCCAGGGTCTCTGACCTACCCAGACTGGAGCAGGTAAGATAGTCACTCGGTTTATTTCTCTGTTTATCTGGATAAACCAAGGAAATGTACAAATTATGTAATAATTGCAATAAAGGCTTTGACTGTCCATACCTTTTTAAACAATTGAAAAAAAGGAGAATAATAAATTTAGTAATAATAAATAATACAGAAATACAAAAAAATTATTAAAATATAATAACTGTACAGGTATTTAAATTTACATGCATCAGAAACTTTAAAATGCATTTTTGTACAGAAGAAGGACTGAGTTGTGCAAGGAAGGGACTGCCTCACGGCCAGTATGAACAGAAGGAATTAAACAACAACCTTAAAAAAATGCAAACCTGTCCTTTAAATGATGCCTGTTGATGTTGTTTGGTTGCTAGATACAAACAGCTTTTAATCAACAGGAGGGAGAACGATAGTAATGGATAATGAACTTATCTGTACACATGCTTTGTGTAGATTTGATTTATTTATTTTGTATGTCCATAGCAAAATATATCCATAATGTTCTTATTGCACAATAAGTCTTAGTAAAACTCTAACTCTGACCCTCCTTTCCTCTCTATTTGTGACATAATTCCTCACTTCCTACAGATCCTGCAGTACCAGTCCCAACAGTCGTACCAGAACAAGGTCGTGCCGTCAGCAGCTGTTCTGTTTGTGTATGTGGAGCGTGCTCATGGCCTGCCGGTGAGGTCATACATATGAGTCCTTGGGGTTCTTTTTCTTCTTTATTGTGATGTGTTTTTCCTCAACATAATAAATGCAGAAGCACAATAGTTGCTTTAATGGCAGTGTATTGCATTAAACCCTGTTCCGGTAAAGCCGCATTCATACATTACCTCACTGGTGAGGTACTGCATGTTTTAAAATTAAGTAGATGCTGTTGGTGCAATTTTTGTATTACAATATTCTTTGTGTGTCATTTCAGTTGAAGAAGAATGGAAAGGAGCCAAAAGTCGGGGCTGACGTTATTTTCAAAGGTGTTTCAAACAGAACCAAGGTAGGATGACGACTTCTCAGATGAGCTTGTGAATGCGACTAAACAAAAGTGCTGTTTGAAAAGTCATTCAATATTCCTGTTTTTTATAAATTATTTCCCAAGGTTTGTGAGCGTTCTACGTCCCCGCGATGGGACGAAGCCTTTCACTATTTGGTTCGCGACCCCAGAGATGAAACACTCACAGTGAAGGTGTGAGTCATTAACATTGTCTGCATTTCCTCTTTTTGTCTGAATTATGCCGCTGTAAAGCAGTTATAACAAATTCATACCATTTGTTGCATATAAATGTGTTTGTGCATGTTTGTATCTAGCTCTCCCACAGCTGGGGCCAGGCCCTTGGGTACTTGACACTTCCTCTCAGAGAGGTGTTGTTTGAGCAGGACTTGGTGCTGGACCGCTGGCTCAATTTGGATGGAGCGCTGCCAGAAAGCCAGATACTACTGAGGATCACGCTCAGGGTACTGACAATATATCTTCCTTATTTTCTCTACGCTACCAACATATTGCAGTATGTAACCATGTAAGTAATGTCCTGAATGTTATCCATTGTGTCCTGTATCACTTGAGTGTTTTTTGCAACTCAAAGGTATTTCCCTGTGTAGAACCAATATCGCAATGCACTGAATACTGTACTGTTTTGCTAAGTAGGTAAGCTGGGGAAAACCACTCATTCACTTATTCTTACTGCGAATTAGATTAGAAGATCGATACACCTCTCACATCTGTATAGCTTAGCTTAACACAAAGACTGGAAACGGGGAAACAGCTAGCCTGGCTCTGTCGAAAGGAAATAAAATCTGCCTATCAACACTTCTAATGTTCGCTGATTAACACCTTATATCTAATTTGTTTATTCTGTACAAAAACTGTAGCGTAAAAAAGATAAGTAATAATTTTACAAGAGGTCATGTGCCGGACTATTTCTTGGTCCAGGCACAGTCACTTCATTGAATCTCTGATGGTAGTCTGGCAACCTCGTGGTGATGAGGGTGAAGACGAGACTCCAGGATGCTACTAGCTTAAACTTCATAATTACCATACAGACACAAGAGTGGTATCAATCTTTTCATCTAACTCTCAGCAAGAAAGCAAAGTGCCACAATGTATTTACAAAACTGTCAAGTCTGTAGAATTTTGTCTTTAGTCACACATGAGGTAAAATATTATTATATAGCATTATACATGTCATGCCAAGCTATGAATTATGTCTTGCAGATCTTGGACACTCAGCTGGCGGTGTGCCGTAGGGCTCCGGGGGAGGCAGGTAATGATGCTGGCGGAGAGGAAGTCATTCCCAGATGGGTTCCTTCCCATCTGGACCTCAGACAGAGAAGTGGATTCGCCATGTGAGTCACACGTGCTAGCATCACTGCCCCATTGTGTAGTCAATGCCTCCAAAAATAGTAGTTATCAGGGTTTCCTTAGTGGACTGTTTTCCAGATTATTTAATCCTGGTTTGTGACCTGTTTTATTCAAATAATAACATTTTCTATACTGTGTCTTTAGATCTGGTGAGAACCCAAATGCAGCAGGCCAGGTGAAGCTTACCATCGGCTACTCCACGGAGGAGTGCAGGCTTTTCATCACCGTTCACTCCTGCAGGTCTCTATATGACATACTTTACCTCTTTATTGTCACATTTTTTACCTGGGCCAGTCTGTATCAGCACATATTGTGAATGTGATCGCTATTTCCACACAGAGCCCTGGCAGCCTGCTCCAAGGACGGTGCAGACCCTTATGTTTCGTTCATCCTGCTGCCCGACAAGAAGGCCACCACCAAGAGGAGAACCGCCACCAAGAAGAGAGACCTCAATCCAGAATTCAACGAGAGGTAAGACAAACAGACGAGACACTCATGATAGTTTAAGGTAAAGTGTAGATGTTGATTGACTTCTCCCCCTTTTCTCTGTCTCTTTCTGTAGGTTTGACTTTGACTTCTCTCTCGAGGAGTCCATACAAAGAAGACTGGACCTGTCTGTGAAGAACAGCGTCTCCTTCATGAGCAGAGAGAGGGAGCTTATTGGCAAGGTATATACATCATCAGTAGCGTTAGTTATTTCCAAACATTGCATGAATTCCTTGGTGTTGACTTGTCCAGACAATAGAGATACAGATTTGTGAAACATCATCTTTTGCTTCTCCCTGTTGCTCTCAGTTGCAGCTGGACCTGGACCAAATTGACCTCAAGACTAGTGTCTCACAATGGTAATAATTTATACAACTACTGATCAAAATTGTGTAATAATAGAGTTGTATTAACCAATGTATTTGAAAATATTACTTTATCAAGATTATTTAAACAACAAATTGTATCCTTTCTGTTTTTCCAGGTACGATTTGGTAGCAGAGACCAACTAGAAGAATCGATGGTTGGTCTTAACTACTATATAACAATAAGTGTTGCTTCTGTGATCTGTGTGTTTGTATATTCAGCTTAAATTAAATTTCCACCATCACTGAAGAAAAAAACCATGACACATCCAGTCCATCAGTATTTATGAGAAGAAACTTTACATGTAGCTGTCATCTGTAAAGTGTTAACTGTTCTGAATCCATGCTGTCTTGGACGGATTCTTCAGTAGAATATTTTGGCTGAATAGATATTTGATAATAATGCAACTATGTTGCACAACCTACCAAGTTTATATATGTTGAAAAGAAAAGTCCTCTTTGAATTGTAGTTATAAAAGGGCTTATGGTGTGGTTAATATCCTAAAAGGCATGACAATATTTTATGGATTTATATTATCCAACAAAAGAAAAACAGATTCCCTTACATTTTATTTTCTATAATCTTCAAACAATTCCTGATATTCCTTTGTTTATATACGTTTCTATTATTGCCTTAAGTAGTACAAAACTGTGTACAATTTGTCAGTGTTTATGAATTATGTTTCAAATGAAGTTTTATATGTTTTAAGCTCTCTTAAAGTTGCTTTTATAAATCAAAGTATTACAAACCTGGACCCTCACATTTACCACTGAAAACAGAGGTATGATACTGTAAGCAGAGTCTAAATCACTGTGCTTTTATGAAAAGAAAACTTTGTAGATACTGAAAACACATTGCTGGTGTTCTTTACACCCATGCTTATTGTATGTGTTTGTAGCGCTCAATGCAACAGGCTGAAGCTGTCGGCCATGTTTACGCTTTATTTTTCAAGCAAAACAGTTATGACCTTATGAGAGGCAAGCAAATCTTGTACGCCAGCAGTATACCGCCACTGTCGCCACACTCGGATGATGATTTGCGGTGTAATGGTAAGAAAATAGTGTTTAAGTGTCAAAACTGAAGAATAAAACTGCTGAGCTTTGACATTATTTGAAACATATCATCTTGAATCTGCTGAAGTTGTTGATTAAAGTTTGCACTCTCATGAACCAAACCAGTTTTGTGACCTAATTTCAGTATAAAGTTGATAAATGTTGTTGTAAATCCTAAAATGTTACATTTTTGAGGGCGTTTTGATGAAATGTCATACTCATATCTTGCCACAAGGTTGCGATAAAGTGCTGACAAGGCTTCACTTTTTCCGTCCAGCTGTACGTGGGCTCGCTGCCTACAGTTGTGAGGGGCGGGGCAGCAGAGATGGAGTGATTGAAAGGTCTTTTTAGCCAACACAAGCGCCGCCTCCTCCACATAGGGGCGGGACTAGAGAAGAAAGCCTGCCCTCTGAGTGGAGGCATCGGCAAAGAGCTTAATCAGGATCACACAACAATAATGAATGGAAACACGTCGTGGCCAAGAAAGTTGAGCAGCAAGAAAAAGAAACTTTGTCAGCATTTGAAAGTTGTCTCATGGGGAAATTTGTTGTGAGTAATGGATTGGCCGGGAAAATTAGAAACTACTTTTTGGAAGAGAAAGCAGCTGTACTTTTATTGTTACTTCTGAAAGTACTTTTTTGAAGGGAAACTACAGTGGAACACACTGTAAACCTGAGCGCGTGAGTAAGTGTAAATGGCATTTTGGGACATTAATACGAGACTACTGCACTGTCAGCTGTTTATCTCGTTTTGGAGAAGTGGATCGTTTGGATTAATCCGTTAATGAAATTGTTGGAATACTTTGGAGTTTTTTGGCGGGTTGCTTTTACTTGGATTATCATCAGTGAAAGACGCTGAAGGATTGCGAGGTTTCAAGACGAGAGGATAGAGCACATCTGGGGCCAAAATGGGTAATATAGAAAGTGTGGACGGCCAGTCAGAGATGAAGCATCACATCATGCCTCTGAAGGTGCCCATGCCTGAACCCACCGAGCTGGAGGAGAAATTTGCAATTGTTTTGGTAAGTTGTGATCGCCTCACTTTGCCCTGGTCGAAATGTCAAATTTGCTCCATTCATAATTTAATCTTTAACTCAAATTCAATCTGAAATTCAAAACAGTGCCAACATAAACATTCCCAATAATGGGCGGTCTCGTTTCTGTAACAAAAAGAGTGGTTTTCTTCTGCATTTTATTTTTTATGAAAGAGAAAGTGTATGTGTATTTGCAGTCGTTATCGTCCATTATGAGCTGCTGATATTTTCAATGAACCGACCTGGTCCGTCCCCGCCCCTCGCTCTCTGCCTGCTGTCCCCCCTCTCCTCTCTCCTGCGGTTCTTTTGTCTCCTCTAAAGTCAGACAACCCAGCGTTTGGCCCTGCATGTTGAGAGTGTGTGTGTGGGGGGGGGGGGGGTGGTATTATACTGGATATCCTTGGCAGAGCACACATCGCGGCATTCTCCGTTTATTTAAAGTTGTCTCGCTGCGTGCTAATCATCTGAAAGCAACATTTTCTGAATTCCCCCAAAACTCCCACACCCGAAGAGTCTCTATCCCCCCCTCCCTCCGCACTCCACACCAGGCTGGAGTTTGAGCTGTCTGAGCGCTTTGTAATAATGAGCACACAGTCAACACCCACTTTTACCGACTATCAACACAGTCAAGTGACTCTCATCCTGCGTCAATGGGACATGTCTTATATCGGCGCATCGCAAGAAGGGACTTTACAAATTGTCTCGTTTTCTTTTCAGTTACACTCACGTGGACTTCTGCTCAGAATAACGTCTGTCAGGCTGTTATTATTCATGACAAAGTGAAGAAGTGGGTGTCAGTCATCTCCAGGGGTAGAAATATTTAAACTGTAACTCTGCTGGAGCTGAAAGGATTAGTTGATTAATCGATTAGTCAATCCACACAAACCGAATAATAAAAGCAACTATTTTGATAATCTTTTAATCATTTAAGCCTCTTAAATATCAAACACTTTCTTGTTCCAGCTCCTGCAACATGAGGATGTGTTGCTTTTCTTTGTCTTAGGTGATAGTAAACGGCATGTTTTGGGGTTTTGGACTATTGGTTTGACCAAAGAAGACATTTCAAGATGTCACCTTGGGAGTTAGAAACTTGTGATGGCCACGTTTTCCTGTCTTCAGACATTTCCTAGACCAAATTATTATTTGATTAATTAGAAAAATGAAAGATTTGTCAATAATGTAAATAGTCGTTAGTTGCAGCTTCTTCGATTAAGTAGCCTGTTCTACTCAACTACTTTTGTCAAGGTATGAATTGCAGAGTATCACATAGCTCATGGCTCGTAGGATGATTAAAGGAATCATTAAAAAAAAGAAGATTTTTCCTGTAGGTAACAATTGCAACAAAGTTCTTGTACACCAGAAAGTCTTACAGACAGGTGTGCTGGTTCAAAAACTCTTCCTGTGAACGAACCCAAAAATGTCCACTCAGTCACTACTCACTTTATTCACAATGTTTAGGCCCTCAGACCTTCATCAGGGGAAAATCAGTCCATGTGAATTTTACCTGATAAAGATCTGAGAAATAAATTGAGTTAATTGCAATTAATCAAGTTCATTTCTTATGACAGTGTATTCTTTTCACCGCTTCTGAGCCTCTAAAAATAACATTTTGAATTTTCATCTTAAGTCAATATCTGTGGAAAATAATTATCGTTGCCACTTTGCAGAGCATCACTGAAGAGAGCTAGCCTGGACTAGAGAAATAGTTACATCAGGATACCACATTCACAGTGACTGGCAGAATATCCTTCAAAAGACTTTCTTTGTATTAAGTTAAGTAACATTTTTGTGTTACATTTTACTCCAGGCAGAAAACAGAAAGCTCCATAACATCACTCCAACTTGTTGCTCTGCTAGCTCTGCGAGACAAAATTCAAAAGGGGGTTTGAATGTAGAGGATATACTACCTGTTTATTTCTTTGTTAAACAGTGGCATGCAGGTTTCTCACAGGTGCTCATTTTGTGCTCCTCAATCCACATTTCAACATAACCACACCCGGCCCTGATTTTCAGCTGTTTAAGACCTTAATTACAGCATCAAGCAGCAAAGAGCCGGGATCCTCTCAGCATTACTCAGATAGTCTCATTCTTGAACACTTTGTGGACCCTCCACGTTTCTGGAATAAAGCCATTATTTGCCTGCCAGAGCTATCGGCAGCTACAGAGTAAAGCGCCTGTGTGAAGAGACTAGCACAGCAAGAAGCTATTCAAGGCCTGCTTGTTGACTGCTGAGCCAAGCCTCAGCTATTATGACAATAACACTCTGTTCTACACTTTAAGCGCTATTATGACAACTTCATTCGTGCCTCTTTCACGGGGATGACTCATTGCTTGGGAGATTTTAGATGAATGTAAAGTTTTTCCACGTGACTGATTGGTTATGATTTGTAGCCGTCACATTTCCCATAAAGGAAAAAAACATCAACATACATCCTGCCTAGAGACCGGAGCAGTCTGCTGTTGTTTGACTGCCCTGCAACACAAAGTCAATCCCTGTTATTATGTTCAGCCGTGCAGAGCAGATGATTTCTATGCGAGAGGCTGTAGACTCAACATTTTAGTTGTGTTTTGAACTGGGAAAAGTTTTCAAGCTCTCTAACCCCACCCTGCCCTGCCCCATAGTAGCTCCAGATTTCCTTTACTTTGTGGGAAAGAACAACATGCGTGTATATTTTTGTGTTCTTATCAGACAATGGTCCTCTCTCGGCCCCACTTGCCCCTTGTTGCGAGATAAAGGCACATCAAAAGCTTCTGTCGTGGTTGGAGCTCCGCAGGAAGACAAGGCGGCGGATCTGTATTCTGGCAGTGGCTATAGATCTGGACGCTCCTTCCAAAGTATCATGTGCCAAAAACACTAAGAGACTTCTCCTGGCTTCTTTCTGAGCAGATATCTTTCTTTAGTATAGAGACACATTTGGTTTTGTCGCAGCCCCCGAAACAGCACACTTTACATAAATTATATTTTGAAATGAGTAATTTCCCCTACTCTCGACCACTGTGTTTCCTGCTGCATGATGGGATGCTGGTGTAAACAGATGTGCCTATATCTGTGTCTGTGACTGCCTACTCCTCCTCAGACACAGCTCGCAGACATCCCACTGGACTGACAGCAGCCTTAAATGATGTCATGGGTGCAGCAGCCGTGTAGTAATATCCCTGGGCTAATGACTTTAACAGGGCAGCTCTACTGTAGATGGTCCAGGGGAGTGGAGGAGGGGTGAGACCCCTGGGTTTGCTTCGACTACTTCATGCAGTCTGCTAATAAAATGCCTTGGTCAGTTCTACGGGCAGCATGTGCTAAAGGCATCGCCTCCTTCTCGTTTCTTTTGTGCAGCATCCTCAGAAACAGTCTCAGCTCTGTCTTTTGTGGCTGGAAACAGCTGCCTGGCATTTTCTTTCTTCGTTTTACAGGGGAAATTGCATTGTAGCCAGTAGTGGTTGCGGCTGGTTCGCTTTACAATAAGAACTGTGTTCCTGCAGGCTGCTATGTGTGCCCAACACGCCATTAGTTCATATAGTGATACAGATCTACCTAGACCTCACAGGTAGAAAATGTAGATACATAACACAACAATTATATTTCAGTCAGGGAAAGCATTGTCTTGATAGTTTTGGCTGTTTTCCAATTTCTTTGTCCTTGGAAACTTACGTATCCATGGCTTTGTGCGATTTCAAATGGAAGGGAAACCTCTCATTCAGTCAGTGTTTCCTACCTTCCCATCCCCTGAATTCACTCTCACTGTGGGTCTGTCCTACAAAATAACTTTCTCCATATGACTCTGTCCTTATGAAAATGATGTGAAATGAGTGAGTGTTATTTTCAAAGGTGCACGTCTGGCCCGGGATCCTCTTTCAAATAGCCCGAGCACAAATCCACCACTGGATTCCTGCGGTCTAGTCTAGGCTGAGGCCACAGGAGAACTCAAGAGAGGGAAAATTCCCTTTGAACTGGCGGTCTGCCACTGTTCCCGGTTGTAATGACTTTACCAACATTTCTAAACAGCGCACACATATTTAAGAGCTGTTACGGGAGCGGCATGGGATCATTTTCACCACTTGATTGCACTGGAAACCAGCCTAACCATTTTTTGTTTGACTCTGCTCAACTCCCCGCATCTTTTATACTCTGGCAATCGAGTTGCATCACATGTAGATGTGTTGTTGAAGCTTTTCTTTTGAGGTTTTGATTGTTCAAGAGGGATGTCTTACCATTAAGTCGCAGCAAATGTTGGGAAAACTACAGATGAAAAACTTAAGTCGGTGGTAGTAAAATCAGATATGCTGACAATGCGACTCCAGTGACTCTGTCTAACATCACTGTGTTTTGATGGCTGAAGTCTAAAGAAAGCTGCAGTGTCTGATAGATGCCACTCAAGTAGAACTAATGAAGTCAAGCTGTGCGATGCGTTTTTTGGACATGAAACCTAAATCAATTTTATTTGTTTAATGGCAGTTGCAGTTTATTTATGTCCCTAGCATGTCTAACACTCCCTTTCTCACACACATCATCCGCACCATTCCTCTTTTCTAAAATAAGAAAATGTCTTTGTTACGTCACTGAAGTTGGAAGAGTGTGTGCATCTGGCTCAGCCACCCACCAATATGCCCCAGGAAGAGGGGGATTATGGGAGTTGAGTACAGACAGATAACTTGGTTTTAGAGCAGCAGAGCAAGCAGGGGGGGTTCAGCACAAGGCTGTCCACCTGGCTCTCTCCACCCTCGGGCTACAATTCCCCAATCTGGTCCAGGCTTTATGGGGAGTTTTAGTGCTTCTCCACTTCTCTTCTTGCACTTATTTTGAAAAGCAAAAGCAAATGTCAAGTTAAAGACCATGACTGAGCAGATATAACATGCCCACAAAGGTTTTATTAAAGGAATAGTCATAATTTTGGAAAATATGCTAATTTGCTTTCCTGCCAAGAGTTAGATGACAATGTCAATGCCACTCTAACATCTTTATGGTAAATGTAAAGCTACGGTCAGCAGCCATTAGCTTAGCTTAGCATATATACTAGAAATAAAAAAAAAACAGCTCTCCTGGCTCTTTACAAAATTTTAAAAACATAGCTACCTGCATCTCATAAGCTAATTAAATAACATCTTATACTTATTTTGTTTAAAATTAAAAAACCAAAGTCTAAAAAGGACAAGAGACAGGCTAGCTATTTCCCCTGGCTGAGCAGCTGCTGGCTGAATCTTCATATTTAGCATACAGACATGAGAGTGGTATTGATCTTCTCCTAACTCTAGGCAGCAAGCAAATAAGTGTTTTTCCCAAATTACATTTAAAGCCAAACAGACGAACAAAGATATAGCATAAGTAGAATTTTTTGTTCACTTTTTTAGAGATAGATTAGTTGTTTTTCGACTCTCAGCCTCAGAAAAGCCTCAGTTATAACGCTACTCGTTGATCTGGATGTGTTCATGAATGTAAGGAAACTGCATGTGTTTGCCATTTATATGCATAGTGCAAGTGTTTTTTTTTGGTATGTGCATGTGTGTGCGTGCATTGTGCATGTTGGTGGGGGTTTGTATGCTGCTCTAATGCAGTTGCACTAAGGCTGTAGGTTGGAGAAGTGGTTTCCTCCTCAATACAATGGGGACTCTGTCAGTCAGTGTTGTTTTAGAAAAGGGGCCTCATCCCCTGGTTCCTTTTGTGCCGCTACACTCTTTTTTACGTGGACGCTTAGAAGTAACTGCTCTAAGCCCATTTAAAGAGCCCATGAATTGCTTGATGCTGCCTCTCCTATACACTAGCATGATGTAATTATTTCCCAGGCCTTCCTTTCCTTAAATGACATACAGCAGTCTTTCTTAATCTTCTCATTTCCCTTATTACAGTGACACTGTAAGTAAATGAAATCATACTGAGAGACAATGGGGAACTTTTTAAGACTTATGATAATTATGGTTACGTAATTTATTGTTTCTCTTGTAAATTTCTCATGTCTTGGCTTTCTTTTGGTTTTTGTTCCACTTTATTTTATTATCACCATTTCTTCCTCCCTCCAGCACAGACCTCCACCAAGAAGATAAGTCCTTAGAAAATTCAGTTGATGCAAAACGTTTATTTCTATACAGCTCAAGTCCAGATTTGTTGCCCTTTTCTCTTTGGCTGACCTTCATCTTTTTAACTGGGCAGCATGTCAAAAGGTCTGGCCAGCATTAGTCACTGAGGCATTCATGTACCTGCATTCCTGACATTCCCTGTGTATATCATCTGTTGGTCGGGGCTTCCCTGGGCCCTGCGAGGATGCACAGAGAACAAACAGGATGTTCACCACACAAGAATGAATGAATGCCTCTGATTCATGACCAATTGTAGTATTTATTTATAACTCTGTCCTAACCTCACTCATGCATTTGTTTGTATTCACATTTCCTAGATACAGGTTTAAACCAACAAACAAATTGAGACAATATAGTTGTCAGGTGGGATTGCTGGAAGAGGTCATTATGTTGTTTTGAAACACAAAAACATCGCAGATAAGCTCACGTAAACAAGTGTTTCAGGTTCGCTCACATTTGAAGCTTGAAGAACATCTGGCTTCAGAAGGACCTTGAGCTCGGGACATTTTTGTCTTTATCTCAGGCTGTGGCTGCTAGTCTTGCTTAAAGAACCCTGTGATGATAACGGCCTCTAGCTAGGCCCCAGCTATCACTGCTGTCGATCACTGCTATATCACCGGGTAAATAAACAGATTCTCAAATGGGTTCTGGGAGGTGGATCTTGATTTTTCAACCGAAAATGGCATTTCACCAACTTCCTGTTGCTCTGACTGGCTGTGGAATGTATATTTGGTCGAGAGTAGCAAAGAAGGAACTAGAGGGAAAGTTATTTCACTCAACAGAGTGACTCAGAGGTCAAAGACCAAAAGACGTGAGTTCATGGGAGAAGAGAGGAGACTTTAGGGTGCATTCAGTTTGGAGAAGGGAAGGTTGTGGACTAGCAGGAGGGCACAGAAGGCTAAAGGAGTCTACAAACCTCACGCCACTGCTGTAAACTGTGTTGCCTTCAAACTCCTGATTTAATGGGGATTTAACACACCATGATCTGAGTTGTCACACTACTTGGGGACTTTCAGTCATTCGAACGCCTTTGAGTTTTGACCATTTGTACTCACATCTAATGTACTGCTGAAACAAACAGTCAAGTAATCAGGTATGAGATTGACAGAAAATAAATCAACAACAATTCTGAAAAGTTTAAGCCATGTATCAGGAAAAGAATCCCCCAAATTCACCTGTTTCATCTACTAAAATGTGAGGATTAGCTGTTTATCTCTGTTTTATATAACTGTAAACTTAATATGACTTTTGGACTCTAAAAACTAGCAATATGAAGTGATAGTGATTTCCAATATTCACTATTTTATATTTTATAGCTTCATTGTTAAATTGGGAAATATCTAAATTTTTAGCCCTAACCTATAGCTTATTATATAAATGCATCAACTAATATCAATTTAAGAAGAGTTTAAGTTGTGTAGAATATACATTTGTATTGTTAGAAAGTTGGAAAATGCAGTTTGTTAATTATGTTTAGATCAGTTGTGTTACATTGGTTTCACAGACTATATACTTTAAGTTTCACATGGCAAGAATGTGGTTTGGCCTCTGACTCCGGGTTTGCATCTAAATGAGGTGCATGCCCTTACCTGTTGTGTTAATATCAGTTTATATTTGCTTTGTAAACAAGGACCAGTGTCAGACGGGAGGGGGGGGGGGACCTTACCTCTCTGCCTGTTAGAAAAAACATCTCTGTGCTCTCTATCCCTCCCTCCTTCAGGCTCTGTCTTTGGGAGAGCTGGTAGCATCTGCTTTGTTGGCCTCCCGGTCCTCCAGCATCTTTGTGCAGGACTCATGCTTTGTTGTGATTGCCTGCTTCAGGTTACCTCACAAAAAGAGCTATAGGGTGATCAGATGTCTGCTCAGAGAAAGGGGGGCAGTGTTTTCTCACACTCTGCTCTGTTGCTTTCAATTCAGCAAGGCTTACCTGGAAGCTGGAAAAACACCTACAATTCATCCATACACAACCATCCATAAAGGCATTGTTGGAGTGGTCAAATTGCATGTAACAGCTGTGATGCAAACCTGACATTACTCAGGGCTGTTTTTGATTTCCTGAAGAGCTCAGGAAGTCCCTGCAGCCCTGTGATGCCAGCTGAGCCTCTCATCCTGTCTCCTGTCATTGTGTTTCAATGCCAAGGAAAAGGAGGAATCCAAACAAAAGCACTGACAGTTATTTATTAAAAGCTTGTGGGGTATGTTTAGATGCTGTCATAGAGTCAGAGTCTGATTCACACATACGTTTCCCGTGAATGATGTCATTTAATCAGGTCATCTGGCTCGATGAGCCCCACCTCATGCAGTCATAATCTACTGTATGTGTACAGCATGACAGACAGACGCCCAGAAGTTAGATGTAGACGGATGTGTCTTTTTATTTTTCTGAGGTACATATTTGTTTTGAACTATATCCAGCCACCATTGGCATAGGAACTGGTGCATCACTTTCTTTTCTCATTGTGAGGGCCTAAAATATGCTCAGTTAATATGCTTAAAGAAAACACAGTCATGCCAGGTCCCATATTCATTGTGTTTTCTTTGCTTCTTTGTTGGCTCTACTTCTTGATAGGGATCAGTGGCCTGGCTTTTTTCCATCCTCTTCAGACAGTACACTTCATTTAAGAGCTTCTGTTCTTATCTTTCCTCCTCATTGGCTGGTCAAGTATTTCTCTTTGTTAAAGGATCACTGAAGTCTATGCTCACAAACGTGTTGGTTTTTCATATATAGCTGAGGTGCTTAACCCTAACCCTTTGAAACAATATGCTAGCTTCACAGGATTGATGTCCAAACAGGATCTGAGAAAGCTGACCCATGCTTTTATATCCAGCAGTTAGTTTCTTTTCTGGGTTCAGCTGCAAAACAAAAAAATATGCTACGCCTTTTAAACTGATGAGTTTTAATTTTAAAATGATATTACAATTCAGTTGAAGGGTTAGGCCTACCATAATTAAAGTTTTTGTTAGAGTGGTATTTTTATTTATAGCTTGAAACGAGAAGTTCCACATTTTGAAAAATATGCATATTCCCTTTCTTGCTGACAGTTAGATGAGAAAATGAATACCACTTTCATATCTGTCCAGTACGCCTTGAATTGTGTTGAAAAATGTAATAAATATGGGACACATGAACAAATAAATGACCCTGCCTTATCTTGAATGTGAGCTCGGTGCATTGTTGACTGTGTTGGCAGGACCGCTCACAATTTAGTCATGTCAATGCTCCCTTCTTCCTGGACCCCACCCTGATGAGCAGACACTCAGGCTTGCTGGGGTTAAAAGGTTTGTCTGGGCATCAGTGTATGAACTGCCACAGGCTCGGTCCAGCATAGTGACCTCTTTAGCCACTCGCCCACTCATTTCCCTCTGAGCTGATGACAACTAAGTCTGTCCTGTGTAAACCTAACAAAGTAGATAAAAAGCACAGACTCTGCATTTCCAACCAACTGTTAGAGCACAGAAGAGAGAACCACATTGAATGAATTTGCTTCAGTAAAAAAATGTACATGGGATAAGGGAAAGCAAAATACCCGTTTATTATCGTGTCATGCATATAAATATGCCCAGCTTGCCTGGCGTTACAAGCCACATCCAGCATGCTGCACATATATTTTCAAACAACAAAAAAGTAAAAAAAAAGTAAAAAATGTTCACTATAATAGAGAGTAAATAGAGAGTAAATACTGGTCAAATAGTTGATCTTGCCTTCTGTTGCAGGCTTTTGAGACAAAGTTATCTAAGTTAAACACATCAAAACATTTGGGTCTATACACCAGTATCTATGATGGATTATTCACTTTCTTTATTCATCACTCTACAATAAAACACAGCTGCGTCTTAACCAAAGAGATCCTGCAGAATAAACTTGTGTCTGGTCTGGTAGCAGCGCAAAAAACAACTTTGGAAGTACAGAGTCCTCTTCAGAAACAAACACTAACATCTAACATTAGGTGTAATTTAGTTGGGTGGATGGTGGTTTTATATCTTATCTTGACTGAACGTGTGAAGCTGTGAGAAAAATCGGGATGGAACAAGCCAGGGTGCTTCTGGCTGAAGTTGCAAGTTGTAAGCTCAACTCAGGGCTAATTGTAAATCAGCTCGGATTAGGAAGCTGTCCAGTTTAGGGCAGATGGAGTTGCCCTGTTAACTTTAACGTCTGAAGTGACCACAGGCTCTGCAGCATCCCCCCTCAGTTGCGGGGGTCTATGCGTGACTTAAGCGGTCTGCTGAGTTGCTGATGGCCCTCTTGGACTCTCCATGCCTCCTTAACCGGGAACCTGACCCCTTCAACTACTTTAACTGTCGAGTCTTTAAAACCCCCGTCTTTCTTTGTCAATGACTCAGATGTCTCCCGTTTTAGAGTTTATACCCTCTCTGTTAGCCTTCACAACAACTTTTTACCACTAAATGCTTGTCCCACTTTGTGTTTGTTTCCTTTGTTTGTGCATAATAAAAGTTTTTAGGGTATTTACCAGTTTTTTTTCTGCAATCACACACTACTTTCACTATCAATTAAACGGTTAATCATTATTTTGTGTGTAATTGTTTAATTTGTAATTATTGTCTATAAAGTGTCAGAAAATAGAGAAAAGTGCCCATCATTGTTCTTCAGAGCCCAGGGTAACCTCTTCAAATTGCTTGTTTTGTCCAAAACCCAGATGTATTCCATTTACAACAGAAAAAAGCAAAAAAACTCTCACATTTAAGAGGCTAAAACTGGCGAATGTTTGGCAATCATTGAAGCTAAATTAATATTAATACATTCACTATTCACTAATCCTGTACACTCTAATTTCTTCCACTATATCTTTTGTCACTGCATTTATAACGGAGATTTGTGCGCAAGAGATCTCTACATAAGAAGCAAAAGAGATTAACAGTATTTTGGTCTTTTAACTAGTATGACTATATTAGAGTTTAATACAGTGGAGTTTTTTTATTTTTTTCTTCTCTGTGAAAAATAAGTTTGAAAACTTTGTCTCCTGTTCTGGCTCACAATGGGGGCCTAATGATTGGAGAGATAGTGGCAATAATATAACCAGTTCATCTGGTTGTGCAGTGTACTGGTGTTGTGTTTTAGCCGGCTTTTGCTCCACACAGCACCAGGGGGCATACACTGACCCTGCCCACCAGCCATTGTTAGCAATTTTCTATGAGGGAAAAAAAGTTAGCTCAAATGTCAAAGGATGGGAATGGCACAGCACCAAATCACAACAAAGCTCCACATTGAATCCTTTGTCAAGCCAGTCTCAGGTCAAACACGAAAGGCCTTGCTGGAGGAGAGAGTATGTGGGCAACATGGCAACATAACAAACACCAAACATTTTTGGCATTTCTGTAGTATTTTACTTCTCAAATGGGCTGGTGACTCCAAAACGATAAAGTGCCACTGCTCCCTCTCTCCCATAAAATGACTTCTTTTTATGTTCTTATAAACACAGGAAGTGCAAGATTGTATCACTGTGGGAGAAAGTGAAATGAAATTTGCTAAATTGGGTTACTTGGCTCAAATTACCCAAATCTAGTAAGAAAGGAAACATCCATTTCTTGCAGGACAAACCTCTTCTCTACCCCCTACCTCCCCCTCCCCACAATCATTTTTAACATTCGTAGCCACACACACAGTCTGCACACAGTCCTGCCTTTATTTGTTTACATTACCAGATGATCTAACTGCCAACGAGCAGAACATGATAAAACATTAAAGTCTTCAGTGTGTCTTTATATTTTTGCTCTATTGTCTTTACTAAATGGATGAACTTCTGTGTGTGTGTGTCTGGTCTGCATGTTTAGTGTAAGTACAAAAGGGGACCTTGCTCTTACTTTAGCTCACACAACTGACCAAGAACCAGGCTTTGCGTCCGGGCATTGGTTCTTCTCATTCATTACTACATTATAGATATGACTGTATGACGGTCTATCCACTTACATTTAGGTGAACTCTACTAATTTAACCGCTTTGTCTCACATATATTAAATGAGGACTGCAGCTAATGATTATTTTCATTTTTGATTAATCTGCCGATTATTTTCACAATTCAATGATTAGTTGCTTTGTCTAATGTCTGGAAATAATGAAAAATGCCCAAGGTGACATCCTTAGATGACTTGTTTTGTTTAAAACCTAAAAATAGACAACTTACAGTGATATACAACAATGAAAATCCTTAAACCTGGACATTTGAGAAGCAGGAACCAGATACTATTTGGCATTTGATGATCACCAACTGGAGGGTATTATTTACTTTAGTAGAATGTTTTTAATCAGTGACCAATGGTAATTTAAATGGAACAGCCTCTAATTAATCTATATGGTTTTTAATGTTTTAAATAAATTTGTGGGTAGTATCCACTTTGCTGAATATGCTCAGAGACACATCATTTATTAGAGACAGACACAGGTGGGAGATACTATTCCTCACTTCCTGGGATGACTTTCCTAAAGAATGTGTTGTTGGTAAATTTTCTCCCTGGAGAGATAGAGGAGGAGAGAGCGAAGCTTGGGGGTCAGACAAGAGAAAACATTTACTACTATAAACTACTACTATAAACACATTCCTCCTGTAATTCTGGACATCTGGTATGCATGTTGCCTCTCTCTTCTCTCCTGTGTGGGATACATAAAGCTGGTTATGTCAAAGACTCCATATGCAACATCTTTGCACTGCTTTCCAGTAAAGTTGGAGCCTGTTGGAGCTTTGTCAGGCATTGCATTTTGGGCTTTTTTTATGTCAACCATCTGCAGTTTAAGGTTGCTACATGTGTTTTTGAGTGTGCTTTATAATTTGGGATTACAAGAATATGCTATATAAAGTGAAATTATTAGTCGGCTCCATAAAATAAATGTGTAGAAGAAAAACAGAAGCACCGTTTTTTTGGGTGTTTTTTTCTTTTCTCTCTCCTCTGTAGACAACATGATTCATGATGTGCTGATAGAGTGAGCAATGGTCCCGATGTGGAAAACTAATTTAAAAATACTCACGTGTGATATTCCACCACCACTACCAGTGACTGAGTAGTTGTCATAGGAACAAGTATTTGTCATTTTCCATATATCAAACACTCCACCAGTGGCAAAATGTGAACATCCGGTATGGCCTGAGATGGGTTAACATGGTGTTGCGTTTTAGACGGGACGCTGAGTTATAGCTGCAGGTTAAGAGTCAAGCTGACAGGCCGTTTGTGGCCGGGCGGTGCTGTTGATACGTGTGTAAATGAGGGTTCCCAGTGCAAACAATCACTCATGTCTCTTCAAAGAGAAACGCTGAGGCAATCAGTTTCAGGGGCTGGCGAGCTCCCTCATATTGTTGTGCTTCCTCATTTTTAAGATTTCCGTCTCAACCCCTGTGTTCAAGCTCTTAGCTCAGTCAGGGAAGTTATCAGTCAAAAACGAATGTCGTATAGTGTGTGTTATTTTTTTACAGTTGTCACGGCGATGTAAAATGCTTAAGTAGGTTGGTCTCCAAACACAAAGTAGAGCATTTAGGGTTTAATTTGAGCCACAGTAACCTGAACGCATCAGGATATATCATTTGTTTTTATGGATGTATTAGATGACAGGCCTGCTAATAGGCCCGTACTGATAGTGGCTTGTTGTGGTTAACAGTAACGTGTTGCCTGAGCAATACTGAGTGCACAGGAGATGCGGACCATCTCCTGCGACAGGATGTTAAGTCAACACAGGAAGTGAGGTCATAGTGTATGTCCCCATAATTTTGGCTGTGCTCTGCTGTTGGCGCCAGAGGCATGTAAAGCCCCAGTCAGCAACACATATTCAGTCACAGTTGTCATAAATAGCTGATAAACTGAAAAAGGGAAATACGTGGTTATAATGAAACTAACTTTTGTATTTTCAGAATTCTATGAACCTGCCTCCAGACAAAGCCCGGCTCCTCAGACAGTATGACAATGAGAAGAAGTGGGACCTGATCTGCGACCAGGTACATCCATAAACTCTTATTCATAAATCAACAAACCAGCCCTCACAATGTACACACACCTGCCATCATCATATTACTCAATATGCACCAACACAGTGACTTCAGCAAGCACAAGTTACAATGCTTGCTCTTTGTGTATCTTCAGGAGAGATTTCAGGTGAAGAATCCGCCTCACACCTACATCCAGAAGCTACGAGGATACTTAGACCCTGGAGTCACACGAAAGGTGAGACAGTACAAATTACCTTTCAAAATAGAGGCCATCTCTGCCGATTTTACACATCAAAGTCTGTTTACAGGTCAAGTACTATTGCATATGTGAAAATTATTTTATAAAACCTTTTTTGGCTCCAGAGGGAACTGTGTGTAGTTTTAAAAATGCTGTCTCTCTGCTTTCATTGTGCATTACAGAAGTTCCGCAGGCGGGTGCAGGAATCTACAAAAGTCTTGAGGGAGTTGGAGATATCACTGAGGACAAACCACATCGGGTAATCAAATCTTATCTGTCCAATTTTTCTGGTGAATTACACAGTTGTATTTATTTCTGCACGAAGCTTAAGGAAACCACATTACTGTTTACACTTGTGAAGAATAGTCCCTTCTGTGCTCTTGCTGCTACAGGGCTCTTTCTGGTGCCCAGATATCCCCCATTGTTCTAACTTGCCAAGCTCTGCAGCTCCACTTCACAGAGGCTGGTCATCATAATGCCCAGATGGTAGCCATTGTGCTGTTCCCTTGTCCACTCCCCCATAGTGTGGAGCAGGAAGCTTTGTTGTGTATGCCATAGGGACAGGAAGCCTGGCTGACCAACGCTGAACCCAGGGAAAAAGCACAAAAACACACACAAGGATACTTCGATGTTTACATATTTCTCACATGTTAAAGTAAACAATCTTGCTGTATTATTTTGTCAGATTTTGTCAAAAGAAATTCAATACTTTATAGTTCTCTATACACCCACTGTGTTATGTTAGGCCTTTGTAGCCTTTATCTTTATCTCAGTGTTGCAGACATGGTCCTTGACTTTATAACCTGATGTCACACAGATACTTCCACATAAAAAGTGTGGTGCAGTGACTTGCCACTGACTTTCCAAACCATAAAGGAGCCTGTAAAAAGGCTTTGATTTTCCATAACATTCATTGAGCTCCAAGAATAACTTATATTCTATTAGGCTTCATCAATAAAGGTCAGCTTCAATGCATTTCCCAGAAAGACTCAGGCAAAGAAAAAAGAAAGTTATTTTCAGACGACTTTTGTGGGTGGGATTAAGTGTAACAGATGCTGGTTTATTGTGTGTGTGTGTCTGAATCCTGGGCCCTTTTTGGTGTGTTATTCCTGAGATTGCCAAGAAAATCTGAAATAGTGACTGGTTGGAGAGAAGTAGAGGAAGGGAGAAGGAACGAGAGAGAAAGGAGTGAGGGGTCAGTGGCAAGGAGGGAGAAAGGGGAGCGGGGAGGGTAGGTAGACAGGAAACTGATGATCAAGCCCGCCTCTGTATCCTCCCCCTCCTCCCCTTCCCTCCTGCACCCAGACTTACTTCTTACTGCTTTGTTTGCTTTCCTCTGTTCTTCTCCTCACCTCTCTTCCCTTTCCCCCCTCTCTCTCTCTCTCTCTCCACTACTTTTGAGTCTCTTGATTGCTTTCCTGCCCCACTAGCCATTGGAGCCATTGGCTGGCTAGCAGTCTGTCATCATAACCGGCACTTCAAGACTATTTTAAGAACCTTTTACCTCAATCCTGTCCCCCCCACCAAGTTCCCTAAAGAAGTGGGGAGGAGGCAAAGGGGGTCTGTGGGGGAGGCAGACTAAATACTGTTGACTGTCAGGGGTTCAACCTGAGCCCAGCTCTGTCAGCCATATGCCCTCCACATTCTTTCTCTGATCGCAATGGGAATTCATTTGTTTGGAGTTGTTTCTCTCTCCAAAAAAAATGGAATTAAATGTGGAGGATATCTGAAGCTTTGCTGTAGTTTACTTTCCGTGGCATTCCATCCAAGGTCTTTTAGTCAGGGGAGGTGAGACCCCTTTCAGAGCTGCCTTAAAGGATGATTCCGGTTTATTACAACTTGTGTCTTATATTTTGTAATATTTTTCATTTCTATCAGTTATCATAACATTATACACAATATGATGTATAATATAATATCTCACAAAGTCATTGCTGAGATATTGGAACATGGTGTCATTGCTACAACAATAAGTCAGACAGGGAAGAAACACAAGCTGTCATACAATCAGGCTGATGGTTTAGCCAGACTAAATTCTACTGTAAAAAACAAAAGTGAATGCAACTTAAATGTTCCCCATTGCACAGGAATAATGTGTGCACGCACGACTATGGCAAATTCTGTAGCCCAAAGATAGATAAATGGACAGTCTGGGTAAAATAAATAAATAATACAGTGAAATATGGCTGCAACTAACAGTTATGTTCATTATGGATAAATCTGCAGATTATTTGGGTCTGTAAAACATCAAATAACAGTAAAAAATGAAGATAAAATCCATTAACTAAAATGTAAGACCAAGAAAAGCAAATCATCACATTTGACAAGGATCTAGAGAGACACACAGATTTGTATGCATGTATACATACGCATACATGCATACAAATCTGTGTGAACATGCATTTGGTAACATGTAATAACATTAACACACATCCACCTGTCTATGTGTACCTCCATGATTTTACTTCACGTCTCTGACAGTCTCTGATTTTGAGTGACTTTTAATTCATGCTTTTAATTAGCTTCTCTAGTTTACTCCATTTGTCTACTCAGGCTTCCATTTTGCCTCCAATTTCTTGTAATTACTTTTAAATCCATATGTATTCATTATTTCAGGTGACCTCACACCTAATAATACAAATAAATGTTAGTTCTTTTTAGTAATAGGGAGGATGGCCAAAACAAGACCGGGTTGTGATTACAAAGTACAAAAAGTCCTATAAGAACACTTCTGTGGAGCTTAGAAATGACTCCATTCTCTTTTTTCTCTCGGCTTCTCAGTTTCTCTGTCTTATTTTCTATTAACGGGTGAAATGCAATCCTAAAGGATAAGGGTGTGTTCTTGATTTGGTGCCCTGGTAACCCTTCTGTGTTCCCAATGCGTCACAGGTGGGTCAGGGAGTTCCTCAATGATGAGAACAGAGGTCTTGACGTCCTGGTGGAGTACCTCTCCTTTGCCCAGTGTGCTTTCATGTGAGTACTTTTGCACACTTTGCACACTTTATACACACGCGCACACACACACACACACACACACACACACACACACACACACACACACACACACACACACACACACACACACACACACACACACACACACACACACACACACCTCCTGACTGTAGGCAACACCTTTCCTAAGGAACTGGGTTGGGCAGTGGACCCAGCTGCTGTGCTGACATGGCGTGTCCTGCAGAGCCTGTAATAAACTGCTTGTGCATCTAAAAATGTGCAAATTGCATTCTTGCATTATGTGGATGTGTTTGTAAGCCTTGTTGCATATTTGGCAAAGTGAATGGACAGATGCTATGTAGTGTAGTGCTGAGCTATACCTTGCCTGAATGAGACAGAATCTCTGTGCTGAGCTTAATCATGCAGCTTGATGACAGTTTTTGTGATAACCCCTGGCTCTCTACCAAGCTGCCTCGCTGACCTAACCTCCCCCCGTGCCTCTCATCTACACCCCTGTGGCCTCTGTGTTGGCTTGTTTGTCTTGTCTGTATGTGGCCCAGGTTGGATTTTGAGGGGCTGGAGAATGTGGAGGATGGCTTCTTGGACAAGGCTAAATCTTGGAGCAGGTCCATAGAGGATCTGCACCATACGAGCACCCAACCCTTCTGCAACACACTGGTGCGCTCTGCCCGGCAGTCTGTCCTTCGGTACGTATGGCTAAGCTAGCTCCCCTGCTATTACCTATCCCTGTTATTGCCTCGCTCTGCTAACCTTGAATGCTATAAACAAGTATTAGCATGCAAGCTGTTTTGTTTCAGGACAGTGCTGGAATGGTTGATGTGTTACAGGTCTGCTGACCTCTTTTTTGAATAGAAGCTAAAGTCTGTGACCTTTTGCGTCTCTCTCTGTTAATGGTCCTCCCTCATCTGTCCAGATGTGTGTCTGCACTGTCTTCAGATGAGAGCCAGCTGTGAGCTGCAGCATATGTTGGGCAGTTGTGATTCTCCTCTTCATCACTGAGCCACACACAGACAGGAGATGAAGAGACACGAGACCTAAAAGTCTGGCAGGAGTAAATTAACATTATTAGAGTGAACAGACAAATAGTCCACAAAAATAACCTTGAGGTTTTATAGCGTTGAGATGAAGATTACTGCTAAACGTATTAGTATAATATAAAATAATGTATCATGTGTATTACCTTTACAAAATGTTGCATATGATTCAGAAATGCTGAATCACAAGATGGTGTACAAGCCATTTATAAACTGAAAAAGAAAAGTTATATTATGTGCACATGATGACTGTTCAATACAGTTAAATAGTAGCAGACTGTGTGCATAGACCTCGGCCTGTTGAAAGCAGCAAGGAAACCAGGCATCTCTCATAATGCAACTGTAACCTCAAAAGCCATCTTAGTTTTTTCTGTCAGACCTCGTTCTCTGTAATTTTCTCTCTCTGCCTCTCTCTATGGGATACACTTAAAACAAGAGTCAAATGAATACCAGATAGACTTCAGAAATAAATGAAACAAGCTATGGTTAAACATTAAATTTAAAGTAAAACGCTGAGTTTGAACCTCTACCAGATATTAACTTCTGCCATCTGTTGCAGCTATGGCTCGGTTTCGAGCACCAAAACCATCAAGAACTCCCGCCTCGTGAGCCAAAAAGATGATGTGCATGTGTGCATCATGTGCTTGAGAGCAATCATGAACTATCAGGTACCAAACAGTGACACCAACAATCTGACATAGATATGTGTTATAAACTTGACGATGATGTGTTTCCTGTGCATTCAAGTGCTCACTACACAACCAGGTTTTTCTGACCACATCCTGTTCTCTCTCTCTCTCTCCGTCTTCTTCATGCAGTATGGTTTCAATATGGTCATGTCTCACGCACACGCAGTCAATGAAATTGCTCTCAGCTTGAACAATAAGAACTCACGGTAAGAACTGAGGCCATCTCCATAGACACAGGGTTGGGTCAAACAATAGGGTAAACCCTGCAGCCAGTTCATATGATATGCCTCTCATTCTCCATGGGGCTCAGCTTCTCTCTGAAGTCAGGGATCACAGGCACATATACAGGCTGTTAAAGGAATGCTTACTAAAGGAAGATTAGTGGTAAACCGCTAGGGTTGATCACTTCATAATGAAGTCTAGGAGGGTAAACACTTAACAAGCCATAAAGACCTGCCTTTTAGTAGGGATTATAGATGTCAACGTATTTGCACCAGTTTTGAGGATATACATTCTGGTAGCATAGATAGTATAAATATTATGCTTTTCCACCTTTTAATTTTTGTATGTTGTTCTAATTGTATCTTAACCTAACTTATCCTTTTGTACTTCCAGGACAAAAGCCCTGGTACTTGAGCTGCTGGCCGCTGTCTGTCTAGTCAGAGGAGGTCACGAGATCATCCTCTCAGCATTTGACAACTTCAAAGAGGTGCCCAAAGCAACATTTTAATGAAATTTGAACTATTGCTACCTAACATCGCACTGTTTACATGACATTAACTGAATTGCCATTATTTCCCACATCACTGCCGTGCATGAGGGCGTCAAGGGCCAGTGCAGAGGAATGACAGTTTTCATGTGTGCTGAGGGTGTAAGCAAAGCTCTATGGTGGCTTGTCGGAGGTCATTAGTCTCATTAAGACACAAGATGTGAGCCAACCTTGAACAATGATAAAGGATCAACTCCCTGATGGGAGCCAGTGGACCCCAAAGGTTTGCTTTGCCTCTCAGTGTCCGCCTACAAAGTCATCTAAACACCGGAACAAGACAATTAGCTCGCAGCTGAGAGCCTCAGAGAGACCAAAGAGCTAATCAGCCTGCTAGTCAAAACAAGATGGTTTTTCTATAGTGGTATTTTTTTAAATGATACATTAATACAAGGTGACAGAAATCTTACAAGAAAGGCCACCTATGCTATTCAACCACAGCTGTACCAGTAATTACATATGTGGTCCACATTCACTACTACTTCTAGTTATTATCAGAAATGGTCATGGATTGTTTTTTTACAGTACTGGAAAAAAAACTTTTTATAAGTCAGAAAATTGTGTTTTTCCCTTTCTCCTCCTAGTGTATTTTTGTATTGGAAATTGGCTGAAAAGATCTGTCCCATGTCTTTATTTTTTGCTGGCTTTTCTTCCCTTCGAATTATGATTATAAGCAGAAGTTGTTGTGGCAAATGGAGGAAGCTACCCTCTCTTTACATACAGCAAAACTCGGGGTGGATTATGTTTGATCTTGGAATGTGTTTAATAATAACAGAACACTATATTATGCTATAATTTGCACAGGAATGAACATAATACATTAGATACAAAGAGGACTTCAGAGGAACTCTGTCAGATATATCTTTCTTTTTAGTTAGTTAGTTAGTTTGTTTGCGCAGTCCCAAAATGTAAGGTTAAAGTCCCCTATCATGTCACTATTCCTACAACAGAAGTCAGGCTTTTTGGTAGTCTATGTCCAGTTTCTCCCACATTTGATCAGAAATTATTACCATATATACGTGATTTTTAAAAATACTTTGGTCAATCATACCTATGAATTGAAAAAACAATCTCTGTATTGCTGCATCTTTTGCACGTTAGGTGTGTAAGGAGAAGCATCGCTTTGAGAGACTGATGGATTACTTCCGCTGTGAGGAGGGAAACATTGACTACATGGTAAGTTAAGCTTTGCCTCATGGATAGATACATCTATCCATCCAATTAAATATATTTGTATCTACTATCTGTCTGCATGTGTTCTCCAGGTTGCTTGTATGCAGTTCATCAACATTGTGGTCCACTCAGTCGAGGACATGAACTTCAGGGTCCATCTGCAGTATGAATTCACCAAGCTGGGACTGGATGATTACCTGGAGGTAAGGTGACAATGCTGCGGCTAAAATGGGCAATCCAAAAACGTATCCTGGAGTGGAGACTATTTGTATTGTGTGTGTAAAGTATCGCTAATGCTGATTCATTCTCCCTCATGTCAGAAATGTAAACATACGGAGAGTGACAAGCTGTCGGTGCAGATCCAGGCATACCTGGATAACGTGTTTGACGTAGGTGGCCTGCTGGAAGATGCGGAGACAAAGAATGTGGCTCTGGAGAAGGTGGAAGAGCTGGAGGAGCACCTGTCCCATGTAAGTGCACCACCCTGTCTGGACCACCAACACCGCTCCCCGGGCCATTTATGAGATTGTTGTGGTTCACCAGCTGTGTACTTAACTTGGCTGTTTCTACATGTTGATTAAAAATCTACTCAGTGTTTGCGTTTCACAAGTGGTTCAGAATAATGACAGGGTGGAGAACGCTGGAAAATGCTGTGTGTGAAACAATCTTAATATTGTTCTCGTGTTGGCTCATTCTTTCTGGGCAGTTGCCTTGGTATCCCACGCTGCTTTGCAAAGACCTTCTTCATATGGAAAGGTCGTAGGCAGCCCTGACATCACTCAAGGAATTTCATAACAAACTCTGCTCTCAGGGGTCAGGAATGATGGGGGAGGACGAGGGTGAAGATTCCCTGCAAATTCCTATGCAACATGTGTAATGTGTTCAAAATCAAAACAAAAAGCTGTGTCATGCTCTTGCTGCATCATGCTGCTGAGTATATCTTTTTTCTTATTGATGATGCACAGTGTGTAGGGGATTCAGTAAGAGGGAGTGGAGCTGGGAAAGATGCCTGTGCTGTGGATCAGTTCTTGTATTCATCACCTCTCATCTCTGTTGCTCTCTCTGTCTTCTTTCCCAGGTGACGGAGAAGCTGCTGGAGGTTGAAAATGAAACAATGATGAAAGTAGCTGATCTGGAGAAGCTGCTCCTTCAGAAAGATAAGGACCTGCAAGTTATACGGGTAAGCTGGCAGCTGTAATGATGTAATGTTGCTTGCCTGCCTCGCGTCAGAAAGGCTTCACTTCACTTCACTTCACTTCACTGTGTTTTAGCAAAGATCCGTTACAGATGCATGTAGCTAAATTGTTGTGATAGCAAATTAGGTCAGCAGGAAACAGGATGTTTCTTTGACATGTAGTCATGGTGTTGTGCCCTTTATCTCCCCCTGGTGACTATTCAGGAGACATACGAGTCAACCAACACCCAGGTCAACACCCTGAGGAGGATGATCAAGGAGAAGGATGCCGCCTTCCAGAGGCACAACAACATCGAGAGGCGGCTTCTGGAGCTCGAACAGCAAGGCACCATCCGTTTGCACAAGAAGCCTGATGGAGACATTGCCATCGAGCCGCTGGGTGTCAGGGGTGTGGGTGGGGCTGGGAGTCTTGGGATCCCACTGGGTGACATTGGTCAGCTGTCTTTGGGTTCAATAGCTGGGTTAACAGAACCAGGAGGACCAGACACCAGTTTGCCACCAGCCAGTGAAGCTCCACCACCTCCTCCGCCACCTCCCCCCCCCCCTCCTCCTCTTCCCTCTGCCCCAGGTGACAGACCATGACGCACAGTGAATATGTCTGGTGACACATATATGTGAAAGTTGAATTTGTTTGACTGTAGACCCTCATAGAAGGTCTATTTTCAGTTCCCCTTCTTTGTTCATGTGTGCAAAGCCAGGTGATGAGTCACAGCAGTGTTCATCTACCCCAGACAGGAAAAGGAAATACAAGGCTTGTTTCCTTTGTGTGTGAGTGCGCAGGCAAATTAGCACAGGAGAAACAGAACAAACTGTTGGAACAGTTTTCAGGGCTGCATAGACGAACACACAGAGGTTATAAAACATATACACTAATGCAATCTTATAATGAATTAGATAAAAAATGAAGAGAATAAAAAAGAAAACACAAGATCAAAATGATAAATAAAAATGTATTCATAAAATGTAAACATAAAATCCTTTTGTTCTAGTGTTCCAGTAAAAATAATTTATATCATATATATCATTTATATTTTATATTTTCTTGATGTTAATTACAGGCTCGAATGCACTAGTCCCACCACCGCCACCTCCTCTCGCTCCACCTCTGCCAGGCACTTCTCCGTCAGTTATTCTGAGTGTGGGTCTCTCAGGTGAGGGCCGGCACAAAATAATGTATTTTTGTTATGCACTTTTATTCTTGAGCGTCTTTGCATTCTATTTCTCTGCAGGTAGTAGAGCAAAAGATAACAGCTGTACATATTTTATTTAATTCTCGACTGCAGCTATCAGAATCAAGAAGCCCATCAAGACCAAGTTCCGCCTCCCTGTGTTTAACTGGACGGCCTTGAAGCCCAATCAGATCAATGGCACAGTCTTCAATGAGATTGATGATGAACGTGTACTAGAGGTAAATCAAGCAGATAAAACAGCTAAAGTTTTGGGGAAAATACTCTCTTATGTATTATTTACTTAGAGTTTAACACTCAAAAGCTTAGGTAGACTGCTTAATCATGACTGTGCAGGTGTGGTTTGATTGACAGTGCTGTCATCATAATCAACAACCCACCAACTGTTCTCACATTTTCATTCACATACTGTTAAATCCTAATCACCTTTTTCCAACTGAGCCCCACCCACTTCAAACCAGCGAGAAGAGCTCAGAGACAAACAAGAATACAGACATATCTCATGTGAAATTACCAAAACCTATCCTAACTTTGTGTGTTCATATAGAAGCCCACTGCTCATAGTAAGAAGCTGATTGAAAGAAATGTGTTTTCAGGGCTGTTTAGTACAAGTTCAGAACAAGTAAATAAACTGTAATTTGTGCAGGTGTTGGATCTGGAGAAGTTTGAGGAGCTGTTTAAGACCAGAGCCCAGGGTCCCATTGTGGATATTTCCTGCACAAAGAGCAAAGTAACCCAGAAGGCGGTAAACAAAGTCACCCTTCTAGACGCCAATCGCTCCAAGAACTTAGCCATCACACTGCGAAAGGCTCACAAGACCACAGAAGAGATCTGCAAGGCAATAGAGAAGTACGCACTTTTCCTGAACTTGAAATACTTTTTGATTCATAGACAACATAGAACGTGTTGCTAATAATGTTTTGTTTACTCAGGTTTGACCTTAAGGCCTTACCTGTTGACTTTGTGGAGTGCCTGATGCGTTTTCTGCCCACGGAGGCGGAGGTGAAGGTGCTGCGTCAGTACGAGCGAGAGCGACGTCCACTGGACCAGCTAGCGGAGGAAGACCGTTTCATGTTATTATTCAGCAAGATTGAGAGGCTCACGCAGAGAATGAACATCATCACCTTCGTTGGGAACTTTTCAGACAACGTCAGCATGCTCACACCACAGCTTAACGCAATCATTGCTGCATCTGCCTCAGTGAAATCCTCACCAAAGTTGAAAAGGATGCTCGAGGTAAGTCTGTTAATTTGACCAGTGTTTTTATATCAGAAGCATTTGTATTGTTGATATATATTCATTTATTCTTCCGGTTTACTTGTAGATCATCTTAGCCTTGGGAAACTACATGAACAGCAGCAAGCGAGGCTGCGTTTATGGCTTCAAATTACAAAGTCTTGATTTGGTGAGTACTACGTAGCAAAGTGCTCAGTTTATACCCATACCAATCAGCACAGAAATATTACACACAGGTCATTTGTTCAGTGCATTTGCTGATGTTGACATTCATTCCCATTGTTTTACAGCTGCTGGACACTAAGTCTACAGACAGGAAGATGACATTGCTCCACTACATAGCTGTCATTGTGAAAGAGAAGTACCCTGAACTGGCCAACTTCTACAATGAACTGCACTTTGTGGATAAAGCTGCCGCAGGTGAGTTCAGACAAAGCATTATAATGAATAAATAAAATTAGAACAATTCTGTTCTATAATAGTAAGCTCATATATTGTTATAGTACATTGTTTGGTAAATAAAATGTGTTTCCATTTGTGTACAAAAGTGTCTCTGGAAAATGTGCTGCTGGATGTTCGAGAGCTGGGGAAAGGCATGGACCTGATCCGAAGAGAGTGCAGTCTCCATGACCATTCAGTCCTGAAAGGCTTCGTCCAGGCCAGTGACACCCAGCTGGACAAGCTACAGAAGGATTCCAAGACAGCAGAGGTATCCAACACTGTGCTCACCTCCTAACCTCAAAGGGGAAAAAAATGAAAATAGACATGAAGCAAACCTCTGTCCCAGATGCAGCTCACTGACCTTTAGCACACAGCCAATCATGACTCCCAAGTCGACAGTGTTTACATGTATTGCCTCCACTCTGTCGCTGTCCTCCTTCCCAATTCTAGGAAGCCTTCAACAATGTGGTGAACTACTTTGGAGAGAGTGCCAAGACAACTCCACCCTCAGTGTTCTTCCCTGTGTTTGTGCGCTTCATCAAGGCTTACAAGGTGAGGGCACAAAGCAGATGCAGCATCTATGTATTTCTCCTCCCTTCTGTACTGCCAGGGTGCAGCTTTTTCTCCTGGTCAGATGGAAAGTTCCCTGGTTATGGACTTGTATGTTGTCAGTGTTAGTGAGAGCAGAGCAGGGCAGAGCTTTGGCTGCCTCTGTGCCACAGGACGTGGCGTATCGTCCGAGGCCAAATAACAGGAAAAGCCAGCTGGGACTGACTCTAGAGCTGCAGCTGTGGTGTTTAGACTGGTTCTTCCCGCCTTCTTCCCTCCTCCCCTATACCTCCGGACAGCCTCACCCTGCCCCGCCACACAGCACACTTCCTGAGATTGTTCTAGGTCTGGATTTATGGGATCTGCTTAAGGAAATGTGCAACAGAAGGATTTCTGCATGTGTTTGTCTGTCTGAGTGTGTATGTGTGACTTAAAAGAAGAGACATTTGGGAAATACACATGTTATGACTCCAAGTTGGTCTAGGGGAGAGGGGAGTAACATAAAATCTGGTGAAGAATATAAAGAGTTTTCATTCTTTTATTGCCAGATATAGACGCTTAAATTTAACTTTAGTGAGAGCCTTGGCCCAAATAACAACAAACCAGGCCTAAGTAGAAAACCCCTCCACAATACTAAATAATCTACCCAAAAAGAGAAGGTTACAATTATAAACCCTATCAACACAAAATAATTATTAGATAATAATTGATTAGCTTAACTTTGGGAACAGGTGGAACCAGCTAGCCTGGCTCTGTCCAAAGGTAAAAAAGGAGCTTTAGATGTCCTGGTAGGCAGAATTAACTTTGGACAGAGTCAGGCTAGCTGTTTCCCCCAGTTTCTAGTCTTTATGTTAAGCTAAGCTAATTGGCTGCTAGCTGTAACTTCTAACTATCAGCAAAAGAGCACAATTAGTTCAATTCAATTCAATTCAATTCAATTTTATTTATATAGCGCCATATCATAACGAAGTTATCTCAGGGCACTTTTACGTATGGAGCAGGTCGAGACTAACTCTTATATATTCAAAGACCCAACGTTCCCACCATGAGCAAGGTGGGCGGTCATCCGCCTCAACCGGTTGAGTTGAAATACAATACAATTTGTGTATGTATAAGTAGTTGTGTGTGTTCAAAAGGTTAAAGGGGGTGGCAGAAAGAGAAATGACACATTTCTAATGACTGGTATGTTCATCAAAGTGTGTACTACTTTTTATGTTCCAATTTTAACATGTTCTCTCTATCCTTAAAGAGCCTTGCATATATGTTTACACTTCAGTTTCTTGTCCCAGACTGGTCAGATTTTTTTCTTCTCAACAGGATGCAGTGGAAGAAAACGAGCAGAGGAAAAAGCAGGAGGAAGCAATGAGAGAAAAGTTACTGGCTCAGGAGGCTAAACAGCATGACCCCAAGGTACAGTCAAAGTGCATGCAACTGAGCTGAATGAAACAGATTCAGATGTTTACTCAATGCTAAATAAAGCTTTGCGATGTGCCAAAAAGCACAACGGAGAGTACAAACATCCCCTCTGCTGTTTCAGGTCCAGGCCCAGAAGAAGAGGCACCAGCAGCAGGAGCTGATCGCAGAGCTGCGCAAGCGGCAAGCCAAAGACCACCGGCCCGTGTACGAGGGCAAGGATGGCACAATTGAGGACATCATCACAGGTGGGCCAGACAGCACCCTTAAAAGACAACATGTGGGTGCCAGAAGCCCCGGTCGTCCCAGGTCAAGGATGACTGTGGTCATTCACTGCTCAGCTCCTTTGAAGTGCACCTTGTGCTACGTGGTCCAGACACCACCACATCTGGAGCACAGCACATAGCAGCACAGCAGTCGCTAGTTATTCCATGACGTGCTGGCTAGTTAGATCTGAAATGTACAACACTAAAGCCTCAGTATGTAGATAGTCAGACAGACAGTTTGAGTGTACATTGAATTCAATATATAGGTTCTTTATTAATTGGATCCTTCTTTAGAGCGACTGTGTTTTACGTGAGTAAAGTAAACGAAAAGAAGAAAAAAAGACAATTCCAGTGATTGTGGACTATGCAAGTGTTTTTCCTTAATCTACCACTAGGAGTCTTCAACGTCAGACATATTAAAAGCCTAAATATAGGGGCTTTATTCAGATAAAAAAGCAGTATCTACAGCCTCACGACAGCACATAAGCTAACTGGTGTTTTTGTCACAATCATTAATCAGTTCTAAAGATGTAAATAATATAAATGTTGCATTAACGTCATTTTTAGAAATGTTAATAATGCTTCTATGCCAATACTGTTAGCTTATTAAGACATGCTCAGTGTGTCCTAATCCCATGATCCACCTATTTAAACCCCCCTATTTAGCATATTTGGTGTTATAAAAATATTTATAACTAATTTATAACTATCCTACAAAGACACATTTTATATCATTACAACTCTTTTTGTATAATTTTTCTCATGCCGGCCTTCACTTATTGGTGCCCACAGGAGGAGTTATAGTTTGTCGACAAATACATTAATAAACACTTATATCGGCTTACAACTACATTGTAGTGTGTTATAAACCTTTTACTAAATGTTTATATAATGCTTATAAATGCAAGATAGGGGGAATTAAAGTAAAGTGGTGGCCCTAATCCTATTAAAAAACCTGTGCTGCATACAGAAAAATCGAACGCAGCTCCAGTTTTCGCAGGGTTATTACAGTCTCCTGAAAGAAATTTCAAGGTGGTCCAGTGTGTCCCCACCTCCCTCCCAGATGGGCATTGTCTCAGGTGTGACATGTTTTCTCTCCCTCCCCCTCCTCCCCCAGTACTGAAGAGCGTGCCCTTCACAGCCCGCACTGCTAAACGTGGCTCACGATTCTTCTGTGAAGCCAACCTCTGTGACGACGCCAACTGCTAGCCCTCCCCCCCTAATGCCAAGGTTGTCCAGGTGTCTCTCGTATGCCTCCTGACCCCACTGTGCATGCAGCATGATCCCTGTCACCCAACCAACCCTTATGCCCCACCACTACATCTACTGTGAACTAACTTGGGCCGTCATTGGTTGTTCGTGTTCAGAATACTCCTATCAGGCGTCTGGTGATAGGAGTTAGCCAAACCTCTTTGCCTGGCAAAGATCTCCATGGAAAAAAGTTGTACAGGGTGTCAACATATTTTCTCTGTGAAAAATATGTTGATACACTTACACTTGACTCTGACTAAATTATCAAGTGCATGACACAAGTAAAATGGCTGTGCATTAGTATGGCATATTTCTTTTAAGGCATTCCTTTCATGGAGCCGAATTCAACAATCATAACATAAAGAGGTTTGGCGAATTACCGGTTTTATCAACAATGTCTTGTTCCATGAAACTAACTTGATTGGTGTTGGTTTCCTGCTAACATGTGCCTCTTCTTTCCTCAACCACCACTGTTTATTCTACCCCTTCCAGCTGAAAAGAAGATTAATGACAGTATTTCCCACTCCTAAGAGAGGGTAAGAAAGGTAGCCTGGCTGAAACCCGGCCCGCTTGGCCCTCCAGCTCCTTGTGTGATGCTACAGTGATGTCAGCTGCTTCAGCTAGTGCTTTGGATGCAAAACAAGAAAAATGCTTCACGACACTGAGATTTGCTTCGCATCACAAGAAAAGAATATTATTCAAAATTAATTAAGAAGCGAGTTACAATATGTTTATAATTTTAAAGAAACTCAGTATCACTTGCACTGAAAAAAACATAAATCCACTTATTTTATAAGTTTTTGCCTCTGTTGGTATTTGAAGAACATCATTGTTCAGTTCCAATACATGACTGTACCCTTCAGATCATCATCATCATCATCATCCTCACCCCCTTCCATTATGTGTTGCATGTTGTCCAGTGTTCATTTACCTCTCACCTGTCAACAACGTCCGCCATGTTTTGTCTTTGCTAATTGTCATCTGCGGTGTGCTGAACAGCTATTTGGTCAACAGGCTCTAGAAGAAACACACGCACACAGTCAGTCACACATACATGAAGACAGTCTGAATGCAAAAATACTTCAGTGGCACAGCCTGCTTGATTGTTGCTCTGCTGAACTGAAGAGCTTGTTGACCATTTGTACTGTAAATGTAATAATGCTGGCTACATTTTTAGTGTTACAAAGTTTTCATAGCTACATTGCCAAAGCCTTGGATTTGACTGTTTTGTGTATCACTCCTACCAGTTATAATGCAAGGTTATGGGAATGTGTTATTCAATGTTAAGACTTCATTGTTTATGCCCTTATTTGCTAATTTTACATTTCTAATACATAAAGTAAACAAGGTTTAACTGCAGAAGTTATTGCAGATGTTTTAGAATTGTTTGACTGAAATATACTACAATATATACTCAGTTGCCAGTTTATTAAGTACACCTTTCTAAAACTAATGCATATAATATAACAGTTCTGCAATAACTATGTTATATGTAATAATTTTCATATTTTGTCAAAATATGTAGCATATAGTTTTTGGTGTTGTTGAGTTGTATTGCATTAGACAGAGAGGTGTTTCTGTTATTGATACCCTCATTAATATAAATGTAGTGTACAAAATACTTGAAACAAACCAGTAAATTAGGTGAACCTAATACACTGGCAACTGAGTGTATGTGCTCTACATTTATGACTTTAAAACGTAGTCCTGCAAAGGAAGTTAAAGTAAGTAGAAGCAAGTTTGCAGAATTACCTCTGGGTCCTCTAACATGTGTGTCCCCCCGTCTCTCACCCTTCTCTCCGTGCCTACTCACAGATCTCCGAAACCAGCCTTTTCTGCGAGCTGATGCTTTGATCCGGAGCGGTTGGAAGAGACCCTAAACCACTTATTCGTCACTTATACTCCCCTCCCCGTTATAACCTTCCTCCCTGTGTCCCGATGGTCTGTCTCAACCCTGAGGCTGCAGATCACAAAGACTGAACAGAGGGACAGGACAGAGCCCTTGTTTTAGCTGGGTAATTTATTTATTTATGGAGGCCCTTTATAGCCACTTTAAGTGAGCAGGCGTCATTACAGATGAACAATGAGTTACTCCTGTCTCACTGCAAACACAAGACTTTCCCTGCTCTGTTGCCATTGAGAAGCAGACCAGTCGGAGGATGACTACAAAACAGGTGAGGTGAGTTGTGGACTGGTGGACCACAAAGCAGGAAGGACGGTGCTTTTGCTAGCAAGTGCTTGCCAACATATGGATCTTATTCCCAAAACCGTTAATTTCCTCAGCTTATGCAGTCGTAGCAGGACTTAGACTGGGAGGCAGCCAAGGGAAGATGCCAACTCTGCTGCTTTGAAGAAACTTGCAAAACTCTCCTCCAAATCACAGAGAATCTTTAATATTATAATGAGACATCTGGGGACTGTTTCCTGTTACATCAAGCCGAATCAACACATTCAATCAAGACTTTATACTGACAATTGTTTATTTCAATTTCAAATCGCATGTATCTGGGATGAAAAGACCATCGATTCTACTGGTTCCTTTGGATGAGCTAGCCAAACCAAAATTTCACAAATGTTTCATGTTTTGCTTAAGAAGTGCCTTTTCTGTGTAAACAGTGTTATTTCTCATGAGTCAACCATAATGTGCTTATTTTACATCTTTCATTTGTTAAAGATTGTATTTTTTATTGCCTTGTACTATAACATTAGCCTTATAATACTGACAATATGCAACAGTTGAAATTTTAAAAGTCTTACAATAACTAGAGTAAGGGGAATAGTGATTTTAAGATTAGGCTACTCTTATTTACAACTCTAGTACATCAGTGTCTTTAAGCTCATAACAATTGACATTTTTTTGTGCCTTGTCCAAGTAGTTCTTAAAAACTGAATGTTATACGCCTTGACAACACTTTGTCACAACGTGACATTTGGAAAGTAAGAAATGTATGAAAAAGATTCCACGTGGAATGCTGTTTAAGGGCCCAGATGACATTAACCTGCTATAGATGTGGTGATGGATGAAGGACGTTTCCATTCCTATGAGGTCTTATGTTTTAATAGAGATGATGCGTTTCCTCCTAACAGCTGTTGAAACATAGGGAGGCACAAAGAGAGTGATACATCTTTACACTACTTAATTTGGCTTAACATTGTACGAGACACTATTCTTTAAGTGGACATTTATATGAATGTACATTCAAATCAAAAAATTTACTTTATTAGAAGAAATTATCCATGATATTGTCTATTGACTGAAAGATTACACTTCCTGTTTAATAAATAAGATGAATTACGAAACTACAAGACCAAAAGACTTTCATTACAGCTCCAGAGTGTGAAAACAAAGGCTGGGCTTTCTTTGATGAAACAACATTCAAAACACGCCATTACTACATGTTCATGTTTTATTTCTTAACTTTTTAAGGATACTTGGTGTCCGTTTCTAATATAATCCAGCAAGAAATAATGAGCGACTGCTTTTCCTCTTCCACCTCTCCAAATGACGGACAGAGCCACCGTACATTTCTACTATAAAAATCCATTTAATTTCTTATATCAAAAAGAAATAATCATAACAAAACAATCAGAACCACAAATATCCTTGTGGGTTTTCGGCACCAAAAGAAACTCTCCAACTGAAAAATGATTATTCTAATTTACATGGTCATTTGAAAATCTAACAGAGTAGGATGTAAAAAAAATAAAAATAAAAGTGATGAATACTGTTAACAAGTGAAGGGCAAAGCCAGAGTTTCCTATAGGTTGGGTGTGTGTGTGTGTGTGTGAGCACCATGCAGTGATATGGCAGGTATGGCTGATGAGCTCAGTTAAAAGAAGCGCAGTGAGCAGTGAGACACACAGAGAGAGCAACACTTTTAAGACTAAAAACCAGTTTGGCAGATGAACGGGATGGTTTGCGTTAGCAGCAAGGCAAAGGAATTAAAAAAGGGAATGCTTATCAGGAAGCTGATCTTAACAATGAGCATTAACCTAAAATTATATTTCCATGAAATTACATAAAATAAAATAAAAACTCACATCTCCCACAGACGTACATACCATCAACGGTCTCCCTGGCCTTTCCTGAAAGTACAATTACAATCAAAAGACAAGGAACAAAAGCTAGATGCAACCATTCCCAGCTAATTATTAGTCGCAGATTGTTTTTCAGTGATGACCGGAAAATTCACAGAAGCTTGCCATCACTCCCAAAAAAGAACTTTCTAGAACAGTTTCAGAGCAAAATCCGGCTCCTATCCATAGTGTCCTGCAATGGGTCAAACCAAGGCCACGGATATCCATCCCAGACTTTTCATCCTGGAATGTGGACTTTATTACAATCATCTTCATCTAGCGCAATCACACACTGCCACAGACTCATTCATTGCTGACACAAAGTATTTCAATTATACAATGACTTAAAAAAACTGTTAAAAAGTACAGACTGCTATTCGTTACTGATGTTTGTATTCCTGGGTATATTTTCAAGACACTTTGTTAATAGGTTTATATATATGCAAATATATAACTTTAGTCTGTGCAAGGAGGTAAAAGACAATCACTCGAATGTAGTTCTTTGAGACAACAGAACAGACACTGTCTGCGATGCGGAGTCCTCCATGTGTACACGTGCAGTATAACTTCTAATTTCTCTCCCAGCCTCGGTCTCCCTTTAGACCTGCAGCAGCAAACGTACATATACGCACAATGTGAAAGACTGAGCCAAACCAGCATCCAGGAAGCATTCATAGTGAGCACTTCTCTCTCTCTCTCATGAACAACAACAAAGACTTGGCAACGTTTTCTAGGATGGAACAATATTGTTTTTTCCCCCTATACAATTCATACAAAAATAAAAAATTAAAATTGTTCCACTGCCATTTGTATCTCTCTATCTTTTACATTTGCACAGAGGTAGTGGCTATATGCGTGAGAGGGGAGGGAGAGTTGTGAGGAGGAGGTGAGCAAAATTAAAAACAAGAACTGAATAAATGTCTATAAAATGGTTCCTTTTTGTCAGAGGATTTTTTGTCAAAGAACAAAATATAATACTGCAATCACTTAAAAAAGTAGTCCTTCATTTTATACATTTTATACAGTGTTCTCGCTTTTTTTTGTTGCTTTTCTTTTCAGTTGGTAAAGGCATAAAATGAGAGCGCTCGTCGGCTCAGCACTGGGTTGGGCAGGGCAATGTTGGCAGAGTTCAATCCATGCCAAGCTCTACGCCAGCGGGTCACTCATGTCCTCGTCACCCTGGGAGAGAAGCTCCTTCTTTTCATCTGTGCTGGCCAGAGAGTTGCGGCTGTTGTGGGCACCCATGTACAGGGTGGCATACACTGGGTTGGTGAAGTTGGTGGGCTGCGGAGCAAAGAAAATTACATGGTCACTCAAAGGGCACGAGAAAGGCAGAGATTCTTTAAATGTGAAAGCAACATTTACTGCATTTTGTTAATTTAAAAAGTCAGTTGACACAAATAACAACAAAACATGTTCCCCCTTTTCACTAGAACTCTATGTTTGTTATGTCGCATAGTGTGTCTGCCTGCTCTGGTTCTTTGCTCTTGACCAATTAGTGACACCTGACAAGTCAAAAGAGACTGATTTCCTCCTCTTCCTCCAGCTCTCTCACCCACCACTTTGTCTTTCTTTTCTTTACTCAATAAACGTCAGTTTGGTTCACCTAACTTTTTAAAACTCCTTTATATTGCTTACACCGGAGCCAAGGTCCTAGTTACTCTGTATAATTCACATACCTCACTTAAAAGAATTTCATTGGAACTACTTTCTACCAAAGAAATGGAAGCACAAATTAAATTCCACTCCCCCCATGTATTTGGGTGGTGGCAGAAGTTTCAGAAATGTTCAAATTTTGGTGAGAAGATATGTTTTTTTTTATTTGGGTGAACAGACCCTTTACATATATAAGGTTCCTTTCAGCTGTGTTACCTTCTCTGGGTCCAAAGCAAAGTCTGAATCCAGGAGCTCCCCTGCGTCATCATCGGGGTCTCCTTCATAGATCTTATAGGCAGGGTTCCCAATCTCAACATTCATAGCTCCATTTGTCATTCGGTGGTGCTGGAAGCCCTTTGCACTGCAGACAGACAAATATAAACAAACTGATTAACTATCCAAGAAATGAATTTAGACCCCCATTCAAAATAATATTTCGGGAAAAACTGTAAATAATTTTTTTTCACAGTGGCTAGAAAAGTATCATAACTTGGTATAAACTAGGTACTGATGCAGCACCAGCAACATACAATCCACACGATCAAGACAACATATATTAAAGGTTGTCAAATGAGCTTTTGACAAAAGGCCATTTGATCAAACCCAGAGAATATACTGCAACATGTCTATTACAGAGAATGCTGGATTTTCACATTGCAAATATTTGGCTGTTTGCAAGCATATAAACATGTTTCATAGATGCACAGTTGTATATTTTACTATGCAAGCACATAGCGTATACCTGACATTTACACATGTAAACAAGGGAAGGTATGGAGACGCAAGAAGGACCAAACTGTTCAACTGTTTGCGCATCACCAGGTGGTGATGGAGGTGTGTTGGCTGAGAGGTACAGCTGTGTGCCTATCAACCAGCAGGTCGTGTGTTTGACCCCGTACTCCCCCGGTCACCTCCCCACATGGAAGTCGCTTTGGATAAAAGCGTCT
>JAVQJD010056830.1:0-42404 GCA_036023655.1 Nannoperca australis
ACACACACACACACACACACACACACACACACACACACACACACACACACACACACACACACACACACACACACACACACACACACACACACACAGTATAAGTCAGCCACAAGATGGTGGTTATACATTTTCTGGCTGTAACATTTTCAACCTTTATAAACTACAGTGATATTTTTTCTACAGCTAATAATTATAATAATGATACTGATATAACAATCGATCAATTTGTTTAGAAAAAGTCAAAAAATATGACAAATGTCACAAGTTACACAAATTCCTTGTATGTGTAAGCCTACTGGCAATAAATCTGGTTCTGATTCTGGGTTACCATAGCACAGAATTATGTTTTCAAATAGCTTAAAACAAAACAAAAAAAAGGAATTCAATTTACAACATAGAAAAGCAGCACATATTCATCCGAGATTCATTTAAGAGTATGCAACGAGGAAAGGTTTTATATTTTTACCTGATAAATGACAAACAATGTATCAATAGTCAACAATTAACTTTCTGTCAATCAACTAATTCATTAATTAAGCTTTGTTGCATATTAGTTCCTCGTCATTTCACCTTTATTAACTGGATGGCTGTCTGTAACAACTAAGCACGTTATTCGACTGTGATATTTATAGCTACTTATGCAGTGAAGTAATCAGAATATTACGCTTAAACTTAATAACCTCCTTATACATTCACTTTACATGGGCTTAACTGTGGATGCGTGAATTTAGCTGTGCTTCTTCACTGGAACACCGGAAACAATTACTCAGTTGTAACTGTAATCATATGCATTACATTTTATTTAGTCTACTTATGCCTTAAAGTGTGGATTTCCCTAGTGGTTTATCAATACATTAAGCTGCAGTTTACATCTTTACTAGTAGCAGTTTTTTGCATTTTTGGAGCTCATTAGCATGCTGCATCTGTAGCTTTGCCATTACCTCTAGAGCCTTCTCATTACTGAGTTAAAATTATGTGTTGTACTTTGTTGTTTAATGCAGACCTGCTTCTGTATGCTGCCACCGTTAGTGAATAATTATATAATTACCTCTGCCACCTCCATTTATATTAGAGAATACAAAGAGAATATAAATTGTTTTGTTTTTTTACCTGTAGCCAGACGCTCCAGTCTCTTTCCATGCTCAGGGGGGATGGCGTACCTGTTAGAGACAACAGACAGATATGAATTATTTTTGACTGTGTATGGGAGATTCTGAGCATGTATTGTTCATTATACCCACACTGTAGCATACACATTTTTACGAGAAGCCTTTATAATTTCAAGACTGCCATCAAGTGGTGGATACAAGAATAACTACAAGAAGGCTGGTGAAACTTTTCCAGCACTGCACTCTTAATAAACAAATCAAAATTATAATACACAGAAATGTCCCTTATTGTAAATGTATATTATTTTTATAATATGGAGCCTACTTCCGCTTCCGATTGGGACAAAATAACTATCACTGCTTGCTGCTGACTTGAGAGAATCTTATTTTGACCTTATTCTGCATTTTCTTATGGCACACTGCTGACGCAATCGAATTTCTACTATTCCCAATGTTCATGGGGAGGAAACCTAGGCAGCATGACAGAATTCCTTCAAGGTTTGACTAGGCATTCCATTTGACTTGCACCATCCGCCCTCAGGTCTGTGGCATCTCTATCATCATATCACCTGTCAGCTTAACAGAGCAGGGAGAGACAACCTCAGGTAGAGGTGACACGGGTAGTTGGAGGGGATTGGGAAGAGGGGAGAGAGGTGCATCTTTAAGCTGCTCGCCTCTCAAGATGAAAGAGTGTATGTCAGTGTGTATGCGGCAGATGATATGGGTGGGTATGTGTATGTGTGTATGTGTGTGTGTGTGTGTGGGGGGGGGGGGGGGTACGTGGCGCATTAGGCTGCGCTGTGTGTGTGTGTGTGTGTGTGTGTGTGTGTGTGTGTGTGTGTGTGTGTGTTACTGTCTGGCTGTGACACTGATCCCTGTGGGGTTGCAGGGCTCACTGCTCTAATGAGCAGAACTCCCTCCAGGGCGAGAGGGAGAGAGAAATGGAGCAAGCCAAGCTGACAAAGAAATAAAAAGCAAACTCTATTTTGATCTACCTGGATTCTTCACCTTCTTTTTTCACTGTATCATTTTCACCTGCACCTGCTTAAAACCCAGCCCCTCTTCTATTAAATAATGTATGCACTTACACAAATACCAATTAGACCTGCGCAATACATAATTCTGTTACTGACTTGATCATAGATCATATAGCTGAAAATCTAATCTGGGCAATTCACTTCTACCTCATCTTTACTGTTCTTATGTCTTGCTTAAAGCGTAACTTAATACTAAATCCACTTTTCCAAGTTAATGAATTATGTGTACAGTCACTTTATACTTAGAATCTATCGATAGATGCGGGTCCCAGTCTATAGCATAAATTATAACAACTTATTTTCCTTTTTCCAGGGAAACTGAAGTAATGCTGTCCTCTAGACCCACCCAAACTCTCCTGACATTCCCTTGGATACCATAGCATACCACTACAAGTAAGCTAGTAGTAAACAGTGTTAATCAGTGTCAGTGTTTGATGTAAATTTAGAGAAACAATGCGGTTGACTGATTAAAATATTTATTATTAAAATGAATATTTTGCCTTGCTCAACTGTAGTGACTGGAATGATTCCTAGACATCAATCCTTATGCTTATGCCTTGCAGAATAACAAAGATCCATATACACTCTCCCTGGACGTGTAATCAAATCCCTACTACTCCATATGTTGTACCTTTTCTAATCTCATTAGTATTTGGACTCTCCAAAGTGTAGTCATTTACTGCAGGTAACCACCTCAGAGTGCAAAGAAGCATCAAGAGAATAAATCCCTAGGGCCATATGCAAGCAAATGGCCAGGATTCTGACCCTGATCTGACTTAACCCTTTAAATTTTCAGCTCTGTCATGAAAGCCAAACCTTTAAAATGCTAAACAATCAGAATAACAAAAAAAAGCAGTGAGGATTACTATTTTGGTCCCAAGGGATTTCCAGGGAACTGCAATGAGGTGGTTATAATAATGAAGGGTATCCATAGCAACAAGCATCATCAGCACCAATAGAAAAGTAAGTGGATGTGAACATAAAAATAAGGCACTAATAGCAAAACTAATGCTGCCCAACTAACTTTTGTGGGGTTTTCATTGCAACAGCGGTGTTGCTTCTTTATGCATCTACCCATTGTACCTAAATCCCTACCCCACACTAACCAGGACTTGGGCTCTCCAAAGTGGAGGTAGTTGATGCTGTACAGGTCCATATCTTCAGTGTGCCAGGAGAAGGTGGTCTTCCACATGCCAAAGTAGAGATATGGAGTGTTAACCCCCTGGATGGAAACACCGCAGTCCTCCTCAATAACATCCAAGACAGAGTTCAGGTGGCCAATGTTCCACTCCTCAACATCCTAGGAGATTAGAAACAACAGATAGGTTTAGCGAAGTTGATCTTGCAGGTTGGTATACCAGTTGACCATGGCATTTTAAAATCCAACCAGTATCCACTATAAAGTAACACATTGTGCTCCAGGTTGACCAGATGTCAAATCTCCCGTATTGCTCTCCATTAAACACAAGGCCCATTACCTAACAAGAAGCGGTGTACAGTCCAACAAGTGAGCAATGCAAGCAGTGCCACTTTGGGGGACATAGTCACATTGCTTCTATTTACATGAAAAATGGCAAATGTACTATGCCCCTAAAGTGCTGCTAGTGAAAAGTGTTGTTTGGGGTTGACTGACACTCATCTCTTTACAGCTACAACACAGCACACAACACAACACTAAACAACCAAAAAAAAGCTGCAATGTAGGCTACATTTTCTTTAGACAGATCATATTTCCTATCGAAATATTGTAAACATTGCTTTACTGATTGATCTGTAGACCTACTTTGGGTGAAGTGATGGCATACTTTTTAATATGTTTTTAGTAGATATACAAAACAATTCCAGTGTTGGTGTAGTCTGTGTGTTGGATTTGTTAACTTAAAATGACTCAGAGTTGGGGGCAAAAAACAATACTGTTAAGTTTTATGTAAGTTTTATTTTCAATGCAAAAAAAACTACCTAGAGCCAAATTGCAGGATTTGGGTGAAATATGTTTATGTACAGTCGTGACACCAACGTGTGGAAGTCACGTTGGTGTATTACTTCTCCTAATCCCAGAAACAATTAAGAAACTGAACATGTAAAGAAATGAGTGAAAGCTAAACTAGAAAGATCACACGATGCTTTAATAACAACCCGTAACCGAAAGGAACACACATTCATGTAAATGGGGGAACACAAGTGAAGAGAAACCAGACAAAAGAGGAAAAAAAGCAATCTACCTCATCGTAGAGGCTGCCACTGACATCAGCACCATATATGGGCGAGACAAAAGTGAGGTTCTTCCAATATTTCCTCTCAAGATCTTCATAATTCAGGTAGCGGGGTGTACAGTACCTGTGGAGAAGGACATCACATTTGGTATTGTGAAAACTTACATTTAAAACATTCTTAGCACACAGTACATATACGCTAAATGTTATACACCCTTAGTAAATATCAGTCTTGCACTTTTAAACCATTCATCCAACTCCAGGTTCAATTAAATGTGGGAAATAGAAAACTGTCGCTGTGGAAATTAACACATTAACCATGGTCTTAACTGCTGATCAATTTCCTTCCCATTTACCAATTTCTCACTTTTCTTGTTAATGCAAGATTATATGTAAGATTAGCAGTAAAATACAACACATATATTTATTTAAAAAAAAAAATTAATTTAGGATATAATGTCAGCAACACCTGCAATACAACTCCCTAGATATCTTCTATTCAGGATGATAAATCAACATCAAACACACACATATTGATGCGGTTGGTAAGAATCTCTCTATTTCTATCAACCAGTATGTCACGTAACCATCATCTTCTAGAGTTTATTCTAAAAATATATTTGTTGAACATTGGCCACGTACCTTGTGAACAAAAAAAGTTAGATTCTTAATGTGGCAGCGCCAGAATATAATCTATGTAAACATGTAAGCACTTCCCCCTCCCCTCTGGTATAATCAATAAAGCACTGAAAACAATGAAATACTCACATGTCACTGTTAGCTAAGCGCCTGAACTCCTGCACACTGAGAGGCTTCTTCTGAATGTTGTATTGAGTGAAGAGCCCTGATTGGCCAGCCACCATCTGCTGGATGGGAGCATCAATCATCAGGTCATCTATGTCGTCATAGGTACGACGGGGCTTCCAGCCTTTTGGAGGAATCACCTGACGAACAAACAGAGGTGGAAATTATTAATTCAATTCAATTCAATTTTTTTATATTACTGTTCAACATAAACGGAAAGAAAAGTTACCTTGTACAAACAGCATTTCATCATTAGGATTCAGCGGTAGTTAACCCAGCGTGTCCAAAAGGGCTACTAGACAATTACTTATGTATTTAGATGTGTCACACTATATGTCTGAATGCCTTTCTTTGCTTTTCTTTATTTTCTCTGACTAAAATTAACTTCAGTACAAAATTATGTATAATTAGCCTTTGCAACTATCATCAAACTGTAGGCCCACAAGAGAGGAAACTCTGACGCATCAACCTAGTGGTCATAATGAAGTCCTTCTCTTTGATCCATCTTGTGATTGTCAAATTTCACAGAGCTAGACAGGCTACTTTTTTGGGAGGTTAAAACCTTCTCCAAGTTGAGACTGAAATGCCACCTACCTTAGCCAGGCCTGCACGGTGTGCACCCTGAGACTCCATATAAGCCAGGTACTGGTTGAAGTCCTTGAACTCTTCCATGGTGGGCCTGAAGGTCATGATCTTGCAGGTGGGGTTTGCAGGGGTGAACACCTCTGCTCCCGCCATCCTGCCGCCTCACCAGATAAAACCTAGGAGGAAGAAAAAAAAAAAATGTGCTCCAACATCAACTTATATTTAAATATAAATATATAAATATATTTATATTTATTATTTTGTTAGCTATGTGGTGGGAGGTCAATAAATGACTATTAAATGACTTATTGGTGGAAACAGTCAATTCTGAAAAGAGAAACTATGGGCAAGAATTACCACACATGATAAAATCTTCAAAATTTAAAAAACATGTAAAAACCCACTAGAGAATCTGCTGTTTCCAATTTTTACAGGTATAAGATAATCAGTATAGAAAGTTCCGAATAGGTGTTGTAGATGCAGTTATATAGATACAGTAATTGTAGAGATGGAAACTTAATTGAAACTTGATGGTGATTAACCCATTAAGTATGTTCATATTAACATTATCTTTTCATTAGACCCATTATCATTTTTATTTTGCTACACTGTTGGAGTCATCTGTTTGCGGTGTTTGCCAATTATTGTTGGTTGTTGTATTTATTAATTTTGCTGTTACAATTTCATACTAGTCTAATTTGTACTTAATTTACAGGGCAAGTGTGTTTATTTTGTTTTTCTTTGTCTAATACTATAGTAAACATTTTATATTGACAATTACAAAATCTGTACCACTGGGTGTAATTTACAGGTGTGTAAGCGGACTAGGAGACAGTTGGTTTGTGTGTTGATTACAGGTTCTCCACTAGATGGAGGTAGAGATTGAACAAATGTCGATTTGATCCTTTGATGCTTTCTGATGCCAACAACCCTTTTCGGATTGGTGTCCCATCCACCCATCCCACTCCCAACTCTGACTTTACTGTGCATTCAGACAAAGGATCATATTGCCCCGAGTGAAGCTATGGGGATTTTCAGCCTTATTAAAAACAAATGTATATATACACTTCACTGTAAACCACATTACAATGGCGTTCGACCCGATTATGTAACAATTGCAGGCTGAAACAAGTTTGTGAAAAAATAATCAGCTACAGTGTTAATAGACACAATGTTTCCAGAGCCTTACTCTTTGTTCAAACATTAAAACAATAATTTCAAGACGTAGATAACCTTTATAGAGCATATTCGGCATATTATTTATTAACAAACAAATAAACACACAAACCTGTTAAACCACGATGACAAATACATCTCGGCTAAATTGTAGTTTCGCTTATATTACTGCAGGAGCATCTGTAACTGTTTGTTTGGTTGATCTTTGTTGTCTGCCAAGCCAGCTAACTAACGTTAGCCAACTAGCCTACGTTTTGTTATGTTGCAAAGTAATGGCTGAACAAATAGCGTAGCATGCTAGCTCAGCTGACTTGCTAACTTATATTGAGATTGTAGACTCTGGGTACTCTTTGACTTAAATTTGATGTGTGTTCATATGTATTGACTCGAAAGCACTTGGGGATAGCAGTTAGGAAGAGGAAGGCATAGCTAACTATTAAGCTAACCTAGCCTAGCTACCATATTAGCTAACTTCTTAATGCACGAGCCAATGGGGTTTAAATGTCCCTTGCAAGGTGGCTGCAGAGAGGCCCGTAGCTACTTCGCTGTGTGACTTTGTGTGTTACAAATGATTATGTGTGGTTTTTATATGATGTATACACTATATGTCGGTGCCGTAGAAGTTTAGCAACAGAAAGGCGAACAATGAGAAAGCACGCAGCGCAAAATGCCTATTGGCATGAGCGTGTGCCAACTTATTTGGTTGGTAACGCTAACGGTTAGCTGTTGGTAGCTCGGCTAATTCTGCAAATGAGTCACGAAATGAACACCGCTTTCTGATTAACTGGAACAATGGTAGCTACCGTGCGCAATTTTCGCCGGTATATCACATGTCTCTAAAACCAAAGTATATAGTATTTTACCTTGATTTAGAAAGACAGATCCGTATTGTTGTTTATCCCCTTCCTTGTTCGTCCAGCTGATTCACATGACAGCTGCTGCTGTTGCTTCGTGCCTTGATTAGGGGCCGTGTTCCAGACCGCCAGCCCCACTGTGTGTGAACGTGCTAACTGGCACAGCCGTGGTGAGAGGTAGACCGTGGCGTGGTGTACTGATCCGAGCACTGTGAGATCTGCGAATTTGCAGACGAGTCGACGAACTGGAACGCAGCCAACGTTGGTAGAAAGTGCACCTGCATCTCCAGCATGTAACTGTTGTGTTGCTCATGTTTTAATGCATTTGTCTTAACGCTTTTATGTTTTCTAGCCTATTACGTTTTGTCAGTTTTATAATCAGGTCTTGAACAAGAGTTATTACATTTTAATGATACATTTGTTTTACAGTTGAAATAGCAAACTTAAACTTGACTCTCATTATTGATAAGCTTTAAATAATCTGTACACAATTGTTCTGTAAAGCACCATGAATATTGACTGGCAAACGCTAGGATTAAATAATAAAGAAATGATTGTCTCACTTTCTATAAGGTCAGTTGTATATGTTGTAACTAATGAGTTTATCAAAAAAGTTATGAATGAATTATGAAAGCTATTTTTTTTATTCTCAGCGTAAACAATAAGAAATGTTAAGCGTTCTCGGGAGGTGACCTGCTCCCATTACAGGCAGAAAATGTCTGGACGCACAACGTGCAACTAAATAAATGTTAACAAATAAATAGATAAATAATCAAAAACAAGCAGAAGCTCCACGTTTTCAGTAAACTCATTTTAATGTGTGTTTCCTGCTCAGACAAACTCAACAGACATGCACTCACACCTCTCCAAAACCATGCATGTTATTACACACAGCTGGCACAGCATGGATACTTTTACATGGATTTAACTGTTAACTGACCTTGTGCGCTTTTCTGACACCGGTAAACTGTTCTGAAAGATTTACAGTTTACATATCATATATTTTACCGGTAACCACGTCATCAGCTGCCTGTTCACTGTCATCGGTCAAGTTTTCTGCGTTGCTCCTCACCAGGAGTGGCTCCGGTGAGTGCAGTGACACTCGGTAAACTGGGGAGGTCGCTAATGGTTTTCTGCAAACATGGCTGCCCAGGATGAACTCAGTAAGTTTCTCTCCGTTATTGGTGATTAATATATCTTAAAATGTCGTGTTTGTGGGCGTCACAATTATACGGGACAACAGGTCTGCTTTACTGTAACGATTAGGATTTTTTTGAAGTAACGATAAAGCTTCCTTTAGTTAAAAACTGGAGGCAGGAACGATAGCTAGCTACTCAGCTTTATTGCTAGCTGGAATGCTAACGTCAGGAGGCCGTTTGCCCAGTCATGGCCAAAATGAAACTATCACCTAGGCTATTCATTTCTTTTTATTAATCCGAGTTTTAAGGTGTAGATTCGTAACTTGAATTTTTAAGGGCATTTAGGATTCATTGCGCATGGTGTCACTAATTGTGAAAAGCCAGTGCTATGTCATAGAGGCGATGAAATGCGTGCATAGTCTTGTCAGATGTTGTAGCTAGCTTTAATGGTGAGCCATGCCAAGAGAAAGAAGGAAGGGTTGTGTGATATTTGCACCAACAGAACAGCTGACAGGACAAGCTTTTTAGCCAAACTGAAGCCACATTCACGATGGGCTTCTTGTTTTTAGTTCACGGTTTTAATATTGTGTATTTTACTCCCCTGTATGAAGCTGAAGGTCGCACAAACTGGTTTAGCATGTGGTTGCATAAACCCAGTGAGCTGTACCACATTTGAATGGAAAGCAGTTGTCGTATTAATTATAGCAGAGCTATTGCTTTAAACATGTTCTATGTTTAGTGCTCAATTTAGGGTCATGGCAAGTACCACCCAGAAAATTAGACATATGAGCAAAACTGTATTAAATGTATGTTGTTTTCTGATACAGATCAACTGGAACGTGTGTTCCTTCGTCTGGGCCATGCAGAAACAGACGAACAGCTACAAGACATTATCTCCAAGTTCCTACCCCCTGTGCTCCTCAAACTGTCCAGCGTTCAGGAGGGTGTGCGAAAGAAAGTAAGAAGGGTGTTTCCTGTCTCTGTGACTAAAGAGATTACAGTGACCTTTGGGTCTGTGCTTTATAGCTACATATAATAAAAATGTGGACTGTCAGAACATCCCCCTAAAATATTAGCTTCTTCCTAACCAAAATGGACTCACTTTCTCCTGATGCATAGATGTTTATAAGGAGCTTGGGTCTTTCCTGTTTGGCCACAGAATGTTGATTTATCCGGTGTAATTAAACCACCAAATAAATTTCTGCGCCCCCTCTGCTAGGTAATGGAGTTGCTGGTCCATCTGAACAAGAGGATAAAAAGCCGCCCTAAGATTCAGCTGCCAGTAGAAACGTTGCTGGTACAGTACCAAGATCCTGCAGCCGCCTCCTTTGTCACGGTAAGAATGAAATATTACAATGTTGGTCTTCTGAGGCCAGAAGTGTAATATATGTTGATTATACAATCAAAGAGTAGAGGCATTTCAATATTTGTAGGTACATGAGATCCCTTTTGAGACTATACACTCACCGGCCACTTTATTAGGTTTACATGTTACACAACTGCTCTTTAACTCCAATTTCTAATCAGCCAATCACATGGCAGCAACTCAGTGCATTTACGCATGTAGACATGGTCAAGACAATCTGCCGACGTTCAAACTGAAAATGAATGGGGAAGACCACACCGGGTGCCACTTCTGTCAGCTAAGAAGAGGAAACTGAGGCTACAGTTCACACGGCCTCACCAAAATTGGACAATTGAAGATTGGAAAAACGTTGCCTGGTCTGATGAGTCTCAATTTCTGCTGCAACATTCGGATGGTCGGGTCAGAATTTGGCGTAAACATCATGAAAGCAAGGATCCATCCTGTCATGTATCAACAGTTCAGGCTGGTGGTGTCATGGTGTGGGGAAGATTCTCTTGGCAAACTTTGGGCCCCTTAGTACCAATTGAGCATCGTTTAAACACAGCATCCCTGAGCATTGTTGCTGACCATGTCCATCCTTTAATGACCACAGTGTACCCGTCTTCTGATGGCTACTAGTAACTAATAACATAGCTATTTGTCTGCCTCTGTGTTTAAACACCACATAATACAACTGTGGATTCTGCTGTCACTAATGTGGATTGTATACAAGTGCAGCATTTAGAATCTATCTTTATTTAAAGAGTAATCTGAAACCAGTTTGATTTTGGAGTGATGATTTTTTGTTTAATTTATGTATTTTCTTTTTTAAGAATTTCACCATCATCTACATCAAAATGGGCTACCCTCGTCTGGAGGTGGGGAAACAGTGCGAGTTGGCCCCCACCCTTCTCACTGCCATGGAAGGCAAACCACAGCCACAGCAGGATAGGTGAAGGGACACAATGATATTTCCTGTTATTATTCCCATACTGTATTATTAAAAAGTATGTTTTTCAGAGACACTTGAGTTTTAGTTTGATTGGTACAGATACTGCCTCAGTCCTCTTTATATGGGGCTGGCCCTATCCGTTTCTTATTGTACAAATGATTTCACTTTGCTGTCTCTTTCTTCTCTTAGCCTGATGCACCTGCTGATCCCTACTCTTTACTATATGAAGTATCCTGCAGACATCTCCAAGAACGCTACTCCATTTAACTTAACTGAGAGGCCAAAGACAGTGCAGCTGCTGCTGGAGTTCATGTTAGATGTTTTACTGATGCCTTATGGGTGAGTTCCCACTATGTGATTTGGTTATTGTGTGAGGCATAAGTTAAGTGAAATCAGTGTATTAGATTTTTTTTTTTGTAGAAGTATTTCAGCATCTGAACAAGAATGACGACTCTCTTTGGCTCCTCTAGGTTTGTGCTGAATGAATCCCCGACTCGGCCTGCTCCCTCCTCCTCCCAGGGAGGTTCTGCAGATGGGACAGTGGCTGCAGGTGGCCAGGGTCTCCCCCAGCCTCCCCCAGGGATGAGTGTCTATGCTGCCAAGAGGGTGATTGGAGAGGCCCAGTGGAGCGCTGAGCAGCTAGAACAGGTACAGTAACCGAAGATGGATAACGCGTGCGTGCCTGTACTTCAAGGACTGCTTTTGGTCTATATGTGGATGGGGATGTACATTGTATTGTGTTTGTCATTATTCCATCATTGTGTATTTGGTTTCAACAGTGCAAGCTGGGCATAGTGAAGTTCATCGAAGCAAAGCAAGTCCCAGAGGTGGAGACAGTGGTGCACCTGGTGGTGGCGTCAAGTGACACCCGACACAGTGTAGCCACTGCAGCTGATCTGGAGCTGAAGAGCAAACAGAGGTAGGTGAAAGAGCATGAATCATCTCTGATTCATATGTGGTTTACAGATTATCGAGTCATCTACTCTGTAAGCTTTCCTCTAACTCAAGTAAATCATACAATTACCAAATGATTAGGTACACCTGTTCTCCGCCCTCTAAATTATTGATTCTTTGCCAATAACATTAACAGATTTACAAGGTGGTATTTTTATCCCTTGGAAAGAAATGCTGAAAGTACAACCTTTTTCTTATCATGCGTTATGTATTTATTTTATTATCTTTCAGCATCATCGATTGGAACAATCCTCTAATTATCAACAAGATGTACAAGGTGTATCTGGGGGATGTTCCTCTTAAAACAAAGGTTTGTAAACGCGACATTTTATTTTTATACTTTAACTGAGTTTTTAAAAATGAAATATTAAGTATTTAATAATCCTGCTTTCCATGTGCACTAGGGCGGCAATATGAAGCAAGAGCTGAAACACGAGCCAGTAAGCACAAGAGTCAAACTGAAGATCCTGCCACATCTTCTGCGGTCACGCCTAGCCGCAGAGTGCTTTCCAGCTAATATCCAGGTAAGCTCTTTGCCGTGCTGGTGGGTACATTTGTGTTGTCTCATTTTTACAGACAAGTGTTACATTAAGTCTTTCATAGTCTAAATCATTTAATGCTCAGTGTATGATAGTCATTCCTTTCCTCTGTAGGTCGTGTACGATGGTCTGTTTGGAGCAAGCACCAACAACAAACTGCTGTCTCTCACCTTGCAGTTTGTCCATCACATCTGCATGGTGTAAGAAAAGTGCACCTTATCCTTTTGTCTAGATGCATCCATGTTTTATTTCATCTCACAACTACGTGGTTTTTAGATTTTGAAAATAATTTTTAGCATTTCATGCTTTTCAGATGCCCTGACACCAATAAACCTTTGGGACTAATGCTGCTTAATGGTCTTACTAAGCTCATTAATGAATACAAGGAGGTAAAACTACTGGCAACACACATTTAAACTGGTACTTTATACAGTTTAATTAGATTTATACCAACTAAACAACATTTGTCCTTGCAGGATCCAAAGTTACTATGTATGGCCTACTCTGCCGTTGGAAAGCTGTCAAGGTACAATGAAATACTTTTCAGTTTTTCCCTTAAACTTTGCCAGTTTGTTGTGAGATTTTAGAAATAAAAAATAATCTACTTTTTATATCCTCTCCTCTAGCCGCATGCCACAGCTGTTCACAAAGGATATTGCACTCATACAGCAGTTTTTTGAGTCCATGTGCAAGGTAGGTGAAAGATCTCTCAAAACTCTGAATGCAATGATCGGCACACAACAAAATAAAACCATCAAAGTTTATTATATAATCCTTTTTGTAGCCTTTATTCTAAGGAGAACACAGTGGTGTATCTGATATTGATATTTCCAAAATTCTAGGAGGAACCAGATGTCCGTCTTGCCATCCAGGAAGCATTGTCTATGATGGTTGGAGCTTATGCCAACCTACAGGGGGCACTGCTGAACCTGATGGAGGCCTTGGTGGCAGCATACATTGGAAAGGTGAGTGTACTTTACACTGGCAAAGTAGATACTGGGGTTTTAAAGAAACCAATTACTAGAGAGGATAAAACTAAAGAGATGATGACTTGGCATGAGGCAAATCAAGCATTCTCGGTTATTCTTTTTTTGAGCAGCCGGAGGTGCAAGTTCGCCAGGTGGCCATGAAGTTTGCCAGCACAGTGTTTGGTCCCGATCACGTGCCATCAAGATACCTGCTGCTACTGGCAGCTGGAGACCCGTAAGTCCTGAACACAAAAAACATCTACATATTGGTAAATACATTGCAACACCAACACACTAAGTATTTTAATGAGTGTTGAAAGCCTTTATTATGTCATACACAATAGGATACAAATAAGATGGGATGTGGTTCAAACTGAAATGAGCTGGTTTTCTGTGTCTTAGGAGGGAGGAGGTATCTGCCGAGGCCCAGAAGGTGCTGAGAGCTTTTCCTACCAAGAGCTCAGAGAAGGAAGGACCAAAGCCAATGCCCTCCTTTCCTGAGATGGTGGCCTATGTCCAGGAGAAGGTGAGGCTCTGAGCACATTTTCCATTCCATCTTAGGCAAAACACCCAGGTTACAAGGTGCCCATTTTTGCTAAAAGGAATAATGATCATCTTTTTGTTCTTTTTTCATTCTCAGGCAGCTCAGAGGATCAAGACACCAGCTAAGTACATTGTTGGAACCTCCACTATTCCTTTCAACCCATCTGCGTTTGGGGAGGTAAATATTAACTGGTGATCAGCCTGTGGCATCTTTGGGGAAGTAAGTTAAGTTTGTTGCTGCTAACACCTAAATTTCCTATTTTTCCCAGATTGTGCTCTACCTGAGGATGTGTTTGGCCCACAGCGCCGGGGCAACGCCCATGTCCATGCGCCTGGCAGACATGCAGGATGATGCTCCAGCCATTGGCCGCTACGTCCACACACTGCTGTCCTCTGAGCATCAGTCTTCAGTGTCAAAGGGTTCTGAGGCAAACCCTGTTCATGTCTATATGGATCTGCTGCAGCAGCTGCTGTCTGCTGTAGGGGGTGAGAGAATGTAACCTGCTCTTTCCTTAGGGACATTATACAACAGGATCAAGTCAGGTCTCCCTTGTTATTATGGGCTTCTTTGAACATTTGAGATTATTTTTAAGTATTATTAATTATCTAAATTAAATTAATTAAGTTGGGTCTTGAATTCAGTTCAATGTAGTGGTGCAGAACGAGTGTTGGTTTAATTGTTTATTTTACCTCTTAAAAGCAATGTATTTAGTTATATTGTGTATGTATTCATCTATATGGTGTGATATTGTAAAAAACAAAATAATTCCCATGATAATCATGGTTGGAAACACTCTATGTATTATTTATTGCACTTCATTAGATAGCTAGCTACATACATACATACATACATACATACATACATACATACATACATACATACATACATACATAGACTTAATTATAAACAAATACATACAGATTTAGATATGTCTTATCTGTAAAAATCAGTATGTGCAATCCAATATAAAAAGTGCAGAAATGGTACGTTGCTATGTAAAGATTGTCCATTGATTAATCTCTCAACAGGAATACCAGTTATGTATTGCCTACTGGAGGTGGTGTCTGTCTGCCCAGAGAAACTGGCTCCCAGATTTGTTGATAAAATTGACTGGATTAAAGTGAGTATTTCATTTACCCATGTTGTTATTTAGATGTAGGATGGAGGCAATTCTACGTTGACATTTACTGTGTTCGAATTCATTAGTGAAAGTATCCGCACCACTGAATAATTAGTCCAATCACTTAGCTGTCTTGTGATGTTGTAAAACCATATGAACACATTTCAGTCAGCGCAGATATTGTAATGTACATTCAGCTGTAATAACAGATGTTTTCCTCTCCAGAGTCTGATGAACACAAATAAGGAGGACATGAGGGAGCTTGCAGCCCAGCTGTATGCTTTGGTTGTTTCCACCATGACTGGCAACGAGCTGCAGATGGCTGTGCACAACCTGGTTAAAATCACCAAAGACAACCATGTATGCCACGTTGTTTCTATGGAGCACTTGATCTTTGTTTTATATTTTATTTGTGTGAATGTTTATTGGTTTTTGTTAAACCACAGAGTCCTGAGACTCAGCATGGTGCCATCTTGGCCCTCGGCTACATGGTGGGAAGGTACATGAGCAGGAAGAAAGCTGTCACTTCTAGTGACTCGATGCATGACATGGGGCAGCAAATGAGCATCACATCCCAAGAAGATCATCAACTTGTTGCCATGGCCACCAAGACAATCGGTATGTAATTGTTTTCCAATAACTTCCTGCGGGTCAGGTTTCATTTATTCACTATAGTAGCTGTTAGATTAAAATACATGGATGTTAAATTGCCATTTATTTGCCTAAATTGTGATGAGGAGATGTAAATACATTTTTTATTTAACAAATTTGTTTCCTTTTTTTGCCATTAAACCTTCTGTGTGAACAAATTATTTCTGTGTATCTGGGTTAATCAACTCTGTGTGGGTTTGTCTGCTTCTGTGCGTGTCCATCCAGGTTCCTTCCTGGAAAGCAGTAGTGCACTGCTGGCTGTAGCAGCGTGTACAGCTCTGGGAGAAATTGGGCGTAGTGGCACCCTGCTGATCCCTGCAGAGGGGGAGGGCTTCACCAAGCTGTCAATCGTGGAAAACCTGCTGGCTCGCATCCCTTCTGGCAAGGAGAGCACAAAGGTAACCTGGGACTTCACAAGAGGAAGTGGTTGCTGGGATATTTTGTTTAGCGAAGACAAGTTCATTGATGGTGCACACTGTCTATACTATATTCATAGTGTATGTGTTAATGAGGCATCTGCTGTTTTGGTGAAAGATTTGTGACTTACATTCTCTTTATCTTAATTATCTTGTTTTTATGTGTCTGTCTGTCCATGAACGTGGTCCAGATGAAGGAGCGATCAATCCAGACCTTGGGTTACCTGCCTGTGGGAGATGGAGACTTCCCTCACCAGAAGAAGCTGCTGCAGGGACTCATGGACTCTGTAGAGGTATGAAACACACTGACTGACGGGAGCATTATCAATATCAATGCAGCGCTTTACAAATTAGTCATTTGGGCGTAGTAGTAGTGTTAGGCACAAGCAACTTGGTTGCTGTAGTAGTGAAACTTTGAGCTGTAAAATTGTTTTGTCTGTGACACACAAATAGTCTTTTTACCATGTATCTTTAGGCAAGAGGTCTTAAGCTGACATATTAAACCTTTTAAGATGTAGTCACAAATTAGACTTTATGGTCTTCATTCATTGAAGTGATCCCCAGGTGAACTGTTGCAGTGGGTTCATTAGTGGAAACATCTCCCATTTCTCTCTTAAGGCCAAGCAGGTGGAGCTGCAGTTTACAGTTGGAGAGGCTATAACCAGTGCTGCAATAGGCACCACCTCTGGAGCTGCCAGAGACCCATGGACTTGCATTGAGGACCAGTACAGCCCACCACTCAGTAAGTACTTCAGTTGTAGTAGTTGAATTGACAAGTACAGTAAGTAAGGTTTGTACATTTTGGAGTGAAACAGACCTGCATTATAAGTACGAATTAGGTCATTATCTCTAAAACTATGTTCACACTGATCAGATTTTGTTCTTGAGTAGTTGTTAAGGCTGTTAAAGTGAAATGCTGATGAAAGACATATTTTGTGTCTAGTGGCTCACCATTGCTAGTAATCAGATGTTTTAAAAAGTGAATTTGCCCGAGTATACATTCACACAAAATAGTCAGTTTTTGTCTAATATAAAAATATACATTTTGGTCCTTAACATTTCCACTCTATTGCTTTCCCTGTTAGATGTGAAAAACAATGATGTGGTTCCTTGGGTCCTCAACTCCGTCCTGTCCAAGTACATACCCAGCCAGAACCCCCATGTCCGACAAGCGGCCTGCATATGGCTGCTTTCTCTGGTCAAGAAACTCAGCCAACACAAGGAAATCACGGTGGGTGCACTGTACAACTGTCTACCTCCTGAATCTAAAGTCACAGTTCATAGGAGGAACTCTAGAACCAAGACAGTGATCACTTAAACAGTAACTGTTTTTGCAAGTCTAGTATGGCTGCTGAAGTTTTAGCCTGTGTGATTTCAGATATTGTGCTATGACCTTAAGCTGTAGGAAGTACATAAACTTTTCCTGAGAAAGAGAATCATCACTGCTTGAGGGCTGCATTTTGTTTTGTGTGTGCATATGTCAAATCACTTGTTTCCTTCTTCTGCCTTTATTCCTACAGTCCCATTTAAAGGAGATTCAGGTGGCGTTCATCTCTGTTCTCTCAGACCCTGACGGTCAGTTGAGCTCTGTCTAACCTGACTGTTAAATGAATCTGCTTGTTACTTACATCAGCAAGTGCTTTTCAAATGTTTTTGTGCAGAGTTACAAAACCGCCACCACCCCTTTCTTAATGTCCTTTCGAATTCTTTATCCATCCCTCTTTTACTTCTTTTCATCTAGAGTTGAGTCAGGATGTGGCGTCTAAAGGCCTGGGCCTTGTCTATGAGATGGGAGGAGAAGGCGACCAGCAGAAACTGGTGTCCACCCTGGTGGAAACACTCATGACTGGCAAGAGGTGAGTGGATGTTTGAGCGAAGGAGGAATAAATTAAACGAGAAAATCACAGGAGGTCGTAGTGTCCTTTCTTAAAGGGGAGAAGAAATAAGGACAGAATGGTTTCAGTGTGTTTAAAATAAATTCTTTATCTTTGCAAACAGAGTGAAACATGCGGTTTCAGAAGATACAGAGGTGTTCCAAGGAGAAGGTTTGGGGAAGACACCTGATGGGTAAGTCTTAAGTCACCACTGTTAGACATCTGCTCTTTTGTTTAAGTGTAATGAAAACGCTGAACATGTTTATTTGTGTACAAAGTCACGGCCTGACCACATACAAGGAGCTCTGCTCATTGGCCAGCGATCTGAACCAACCAGATCTCGTCTACAAGTTCATGAACCTGGCCAATCACCATGCCATGTGGAACTCCCGCAAGGTACCAGGCTCGTGCATCATTCTCATCCTCTTATACTTCTGCCACTTTTCCTACGATCGGGGGTTGTCTCACCCCTTCCTTGTCCTTCTTTCAGGGAGCAGCTTTTGGTTTCCACATGATCGCAGCCAAGGCCGGAGAGCAGCTGGCCCCGTTCCTGCCTCAGCTTGTGCCCCGCCTGTACCGCTACCAGTTTGACCCCAACCTGAGCATTCGCCAGGCCATGACCAGCATCTGGGATGCCTTGGTCACCGATAAGACCCTGGTAGGAATTGAGTCTTTTAAATGCACGTACAAACAAAGACACAGTTGTAAAAGACTACCAGCATTTGAAGTAATGTGAGCATGTTTGTTCTGATGTGTTTCAGGTGGATCAGTATCTTAAAGAGATCCTGCAGGATGTCATTTCCAACTTGACCAGTAACACCTGGAGGGTGCGGGAGTCCAGGTACAATAACAATACACATACCAAACTCCTAAAAATGAAGATTAGTAAAACCATGATCTACTTTCTTTACTTTCATCAATTTATTTAGCCTGATATTGATTGAGTGAAAAGGCTAAATGTTCCCAAAGTTTCCCTTGTCTCTTCCAAGTATTTTTAGTTTGTTTTGTTTCTTTTGCAACTTGAGTGAGTTGAAATGAGCAACATAATGAACTGATTTTCCATCCAGCTGCCTGGCCCTGAATGACCTGATTCGAGGCCGCCAAGCTGATGACCTCATTGATCACCTGGCAGAAATTTGGGAGACACTATTCAGAGTCCTTGATGACATCAAGGTGAGCTGGGAATAATCACAATCAGTGTTGATTTAATTCACCGAGAGCAACAGACGGAATTCTTTACTAGTTCTGACAGACAGTATAGGATCGACACACTAGATAACGATGTCATGTAGAGTAGAAATGATTACTCTACACTATAAACACATTACAAGTAGAGATTCAGTTTTGATTTCTTTCGTTATTTAGCAGTGTGATTCTGACAATCTGTCATTTTTCATTTCAGGAATCTGTGCGGAAAGCTGCAGACCTAACACTGAAGACGCTCAGTAAGGTAAAGTTGTTATACAGTATTGGCCTGTGTCTATATTTGTTTGTGTGTACACGTGCACGTTCAAGTGTGTGTCTCTCTCGCTCTCTTTCTTTCTGTCCAGGTGTGCACTCGTATGTGTGAGTCTACAGGCTCTGCAGCCCAGAGAACCGTGGCGGTCCTGTTACCTACCCTGCTGGAAAAAGGCATCGTAAGCAACGTCTCGGAGGTCCGCTCACTAAGGTAACATTGCCTTCCATCAGTGTGGTCTTGATTTTCCTGTGTGACCTTGCTCTGAAGATGCTGTATATCTGTCAGCCAATACAAAACTAAGGAGAATAACACTTTAAAACTCAGCCCACGTTTAAAGTAGCTTTTTCCCACTGTTTTTGTTCGACCACGGCAAAATGAAACCAGATGTTTAGTAACTTACAGTTTGCCGACATGATAAAACCGTGTTAGTCACTGGTGTCTTTCAGTCACCACATTACTGGGTTGTAATTTTTAGTTCCATAGCATTGTCTGTCTTGTTCTCTCTCAACCAATCTATTTTATTCCCTTCCAGTATCCAGACCCTGGTGAAGATTAGCAAGACAGCCGGTGCCAGACTAAAGCCACACGCTTCCCGGTTGATCCCGGCCCTGCTGGAGGCCCTCAGCACCCTGGAGCCTCAGGTCCTCAACTACCTCAGTCTCAGAGCCACAGAGCAGGAAAAGGTAACCTCAGCCGTCTGGCAACCAAAGCCTGTGAGTTTGATCACGTCACTCCACATTGTCACGAGTTGTATTCTTTCTGCCTCTCCAGAGTGCCATGGATGCTGCCAGGCTGAGTGCTGCCAAGTCCTCTCCAATGATGGAGACGGTTAACATGGTAAGAAGTAGACCTCATAATTACTGTTGATTTGCTGCACGTTTTGGGGGTGTCACAGGAAAGAATGTGAGGTCTCTTCTTGACAAAACATGACAAAAGTCAATGAGATCTGTTTTGTAAGAATTTGTCTTGTGTATCTCTCTGATCAGTGTCTGCAGCACCTCGATGTTTCTGTGCTGGGAGAGCTGGTTCCCAGGCTCTGTGAGCTGCTCAAAAGTGGAGTAGGCTTGGGCACCAAGGTAGACACACACACACACACACACACACACACACACACACGTCTGTAGTCACTAATTCTTAGATTGTCAGTAAACAGTCAATGCTTTGATGATCTTTTAAATCCACCTGTTTCTTGTGTGGATCGAGTCAGCCCATTTTTGCCTCTTTTCTCGGTGTAGGGAGGCTGTGCAAGTGTAATTGTTTCACTCACAGTGCAGTGCCCCCAGGACGTCACTCCATACTCAGGTAAAGCACAAGTATGCTTCAGCTGTTCCTGTAACGTGTTTGGTGCAAGTTCACTAACGACAAAGATATTTTGGTGTATTCCAGGTAAACTGATGAGTGCCCTGTTGAATGGCATCCATGACAGGAGCAGTGTAGTACAGAAACAATTTGCCTTTGCTTTGGGCCACCTAGTCAGGGTAAGCACCACATCTGTTAAGCAATATTATTACATTATTCACAATTCAGGTTGTTCTCGGTGACTCAGTAAGCGTGGGTTGTTGTTGTTTTCCCCCATTAGACGGCAAAAGACAGCAGTGTAGAGAAGCTACTACTGAAACTCAACACCTGGTACTTGGAGAAAGAAGGTAAGACGGCGGAAAATTTCAAAATATAATGATTTTGAATGCATTAACCCTAACGGTAACATTCGTACTGTACTCTCTTCCGCTCTCTGTTTCCGCTCTCTAACTCCCAGAGCCGGTGTACAAGTCATCATGTGCGTTGACGGTGCACGCCATCAGTCACTACAGCCCGGATGTGTTGAAGGGCCATGCAGGAGTGGCTCTGCCGCTGGCCTTCCTGGGTATGCATCAGGCGCCAGGTCCTGATGAAGAGAAAGGAGAGAGCCATGACGCCACGTTGTGGGCTGAGGTGTGGCAGGAGAATGTCCCAGGTGAGAAATACACTATAAACACATGTACACTATAAATAAAATAAGACTTGTACTTCACAAAATAGTGACACAAAAACAAATTCTTATCATTATTCATTAGTAAAGAACACCAGCTGATTCAATCGCTTAGCCCAAAGCATTTTTTTTTTTAGAATGAATTAATAGAAGTAATAAAAGACAAAATACTTTGATAAAATATTTTATAATGGTGGATATATAGCATTTTGGAATATGGTCCAATCATAACATCTGTTTGTATTTTGTCATTTCGATATAAACTTTTATTCTTCCAACTTTTCTTTGATTCTAGGAAGCTTTGGAGGCATCAGACTCTACATGACAGAGCTGATCGCCATCACACAGAAGGCACTGCAGTCCCAGTCCTGGAAGATGAAGGCTCAGGGTGCAGCTGCCATGGCAACCGTTGCCAAGGAACAGACGGGCTCATTGGTGGCACCGCACCTTGGCATGGTGCTAACGGCTTTACTGCAGGGACTATCTGGACGCACATGGGCTGGCAAGGTAACGACGCAAAACCCCCCCAAAAAAGAAAGAAGTTGTTTTGGCTTTTTATTTACACGTTTTTCTTTTTGTTTCAGGAGGAGCTACTGAAAGCCATTGGATCCGTAGTCTCCAAATGCAGGTGAGACTCCTTGAAGAACTTCTTATCTGAAGAAGAAACATTAATGTACTGGCTGTTATACATTATTGCTTCCATTATTTCTCTGGCTTTTAGCACGGAGCTGCAGAAGCCTTGCGCAGGCCAACCCACCATCTCTGAGGTGCTGGAGGTTGTGCTGAAGGAAAGTCGCAAGGAGAGCCTGGTGTACAAAATGGCGGCTCTGCGCTGCGCTGGAGACGTGCTTCACAGCAGCAAGGAGGACCGTTTCAGCGACATGGCTGAGATCCTTGTCCCTCTGATCAAGAAGGTTCAGTTAGATCTACTCGTTGGATATTGCGCGTTTGTGCCATACGTAAAGACATCGCTGCATCTTAAATTTTTTTTAACTGTGCTCAATCTTTCTTCCTTGATTCCCAACAGAGCTGCCCAGAGAGCGGCGGTGCGTCGCCAAGGTCACTGGAGGAGGACGATGATAGAGATGTGAAGGAGAAGGTGCTGCAGACGGATGCTCTGCTCTGTGCTTTTGAGACTCTTGGAAAGGCTTGGCCCAGGAACCCACAGACTCAGGGTCAGTTACAGCTTGGCAGACCACGTGTGTTCCTTTGAACCTTCAACCTTGACTCCACTCGAGTCTAACATAGTTTGATTTTGCTAAGTTCATAAGTTCCCTGCGGCGAGTATAGGTCACTGTAAACAGGAGGTGGTTTGGTTTGTCAGAGATAAAATACATGTATTTCCCTCCACACAGACATTTCGGCAACGTTGCCGTGATTATGAGTTATTACATTCGACCCATTATCTGTCTTATTGCACTTTAAGATGTGTGTCTTGTGATGATATGTTGAAGGCATATTCCCATTCTGTGTGACCATTAAAGTCTGATCTGATCTTAATCTTAGGACTCATCCAAAACAGACGTTTTTGTCTGTTCATCACTAAATAGGACTGAGATTAAGTTATTAAGTTAACATTATCAACCTCTTAATTAAAGACAAGTGAACAATGTTTAAAGTTTGCTAAATGCCACGTAGATATAGATATAAGCTGCATTACACCGCTCCAATACCACACCAATATTTCTCCCATTCACTCCACCACCTCCGAAAGCTTAACTTCAAGGTGCAGCTTACTCTCTGTGGCAGAACTGCCCAAGTGTTACACTCGGTAATGTAGGCTTAACAGGTGGGTTCGCTGCTGACTGGGAGGCTGAGATGGGACTCTTAGGAAGTAATGTTCTGAAAATTGTGTTTGCAGCTCGTTTCCAGGCGGATGTGTGCAGTCTAATGTGTGAGAAGCTCAAGCTAAGCACTTGGAAAGTCCAGCTCGCTGTCCTACAGTCCATGAAGGCATACTTCCAGGGGTAAGAAGAACATATTCTTGTCTTTTTGTTCTTTGAAATGATTCCTGAATGAATCAAGCTGATCAAAGTCTACTTTACAATATACATTTCTCATCAGCTTTTTGAGTGTACATTCACGAGCTGTTTATCTTCGTAGGTTATTGCTGCTAGAGAAGGGCAGTGAAGACTTCAATGCACTGTCGCAGATTCTCACAGAGACCTGCGCTGCTCTCACTTACCCTTTAGGTATGACCTTTTACCCTTTTTGGTAATTCTAGTGTAATACGCCTGCATTTCATCACCATTTTGTGTTGCTTTTCTATCCAGAAAACAAAAGTTACTCCTCTGTGAGGACAGAGGCCTTGTCAGTCGTGGATATGATTGTAAAGAGAACTGGAGGTAAGTACTTCATGCTACTAAAGTTGTCTTAAAGTGCATTGTTCATCACATGTAATTAACTGTAATTAAATTAGAAAGAGATCCACGTTTTTCTGCACATATTCATTCAATTTTAGGCAGTTATATGGCAACATATCCTCAGGAGCAAACTTGAATATGACTAAGTTAAGCCAACTGTCAAATGGTTTCATGCCTTCCTGTTCTTGCTTTAGGAAGCTTTTATCAGTCTGTCAGTCCACGACTACTTTGGCCCAGACTGAAATATATCATCAAATATTAGATGCACTGCCATGAACTTTTGTACAAACTTTTTAAGGTTCGCAGACAATGGATCCCAATGACTTTGGTAGTCTCTTGACTTTTACTCTAGTGTCGCCATCAGGTTCACATTTGTGGTTTTCAGTAAAATATCTGGACCGCTATTACAGGGATTGCCATGAAATATGGTGTAGACCTTCATGGTCCCCAATTGTAATAACTTCCTGTAGCGCTGTCATCAGGTTCAAATTTCACTTTGTCCTGTACTTTGATCTTTGATTTATGATCAAACACCTGCAAAACTAAGATGGTAACCTTGTAGTAAGCATGGCTATTAGACTGGTTTCCCTCTCATCTTCTTTTCTTATTCCTCCTTGCATGCACTGCATGTTTGAAGACTAACCAACGCAGTCTAGTGTCTTTTTGTTTCTTTTAGTTCATTGTTTATATTAGAGGCATCTTGAGGATACGGTCTTGTTTTCAACACATTTCTCACAGATGTTTATGTACTGTGTGTGTCACAGATTATTGATCCAAGTGTCACTGATGAAATATTCTTGTGCCTGTGTGATGTAAACAGAGAGTGAACAGTGGGACTGTGTGTCTGTGAAGAGCCGGGAGCAGCTGCAGCGCTCCCTGTCAACGCTGCAGTCGGACAGCAGACCTGATCTGAGGGACAAGGCCCAGGAGCTGCGCAGACACATCCAGAGCCAACCCTGAGCGCGTGCACACACACATACACACGCACGCACACACGCACACAGCTCAGCCACATACATGCAGTTCCAAACACAGCACTTTGTCGCAGTAAAACAAAATACATCGCACACTCCTCTGTCTGACTTCGTTCATGCCGTTATCTTCTCTTAAACTTATTTACAAATCTCTTAATAATTGCATTACTTATCCATATTACCTGTGAGCTTTGAAGCTGGCTTGTGCAAGGGACTGCTCCACTCAAGCTAAAAGACGGATTCACATTTGTGGCTGACGAAGCTTGACTTCAAAGCTTGAAGAGACGACAATAACACAACTTGCTACGAGTCTGAACTCCCTGTGACAGTCGTGAAGGGACAAGGCTATTATTGTAACGTGTCATGTTTTATTTGGTTCCTTTAAATGGACAGTAAGATAATGATAAATGCTATATAAACCAATGTGTTGGGTTTGTGGACGCTGTATACCTATAGCCCCAAAATAGGGACTTTTACTACTGTTGTGGGTTTGCCTACTCATTAAATGTCAGAACAACAGCAGGTTGTAAACTTTAGCTAACAAAGACGAGTCGGCTCTCTTTTGAAGTTGCACTTTTCAGGGGTGTGGACTCTTCCTCACTCTTTCACCACTGCCACCGAGTAGTGGTGAAAGAACTGAGGCATTGGAGATGCACCGTATCGCTCTGTGTCCTTAAATGGTGTTTGCAAGGTGAATGAGCGAGACAATGGCCAATTTTGTCAAGTCTTGAGATCAAATAATAAAAAAACCTGCTGTAAAGTTGAAAGTGATGCTATTGTTTGAATTTGTCCCTGATAAAATAAAACTGTTGACTATTTGGACAAGTGACTTTTATTTGTGTTAATACAGAATGACGGTTATACATTTACAGTTTCAAATCAAACAAACAGTTTGAGTGGCAGGAAGTCATCTGAGGGGTTGAAGAAGCCATAATTGAAACTTCTGATTGGACATGAGATCAGAACTACCAAAACAGTGACGTGCAATTTAGTTGTACATACGTTTTCTTTTTACTTAACTAAAAAGATGTGTTCAACACTGCTGCATTAAATTAATCTTTGCAGATTCCTGAAGGTTTCATTTAACAATCAAATGCTGTCAAATTTCTACAAGACAGAGCTGGAAATGACATGAACCAAAGCAAGCAATCCACCGAAAGTTGGATGTGTTCTTGTCAACATCAAAAATATAATTCAGTTAACTTATTTTCGAGGTTTGTGGTTCATTGTTTATGAAGTAATGTATTTATTAAGTAGGTAGAAAACAATCCTTTTATATAGGGGGTATCAACTGGATATAACATCCAGTTGCTAAGAATAAAGAAGTTGATGAAATTACCTTTACAATTACTCCAACTGCACTGGTACTGTTACCATAAACAGCTTTGATTGTTTGAAATGTAAACAGTAAAATTGTAGTAATTTGCAACTCAACAATCAAATCCCTTGTGACTGATCATTGGCCCAATGATTTTTGTAATCTGAATAACAGCAGTTTTACTAAAATGTCTTACCACTCAGTGTCCATCACTGCAGGTTTCATAGCTATTTACGTTGTGTGCATTGCAGTCTTCCGGTGTCCTTGATACTACCACTAGGGGGCAATAACATTGTATACAACTATATACACATTGGTTTTCAATTTCAGTTTGTGAAGCAGTTTCAAGATATATGACAATGGGGAAAAAAAACACTAAGAATCAAATGTTTATATTTGACCTGCTTTATTTACTAAAATATATGGACACGTTGGCGGCATATAAAACTGGTCATTCGTAGCAGAAGAGCATGTACATAGACCAGAAAAGAGACAGGGTAACCAAGGACAGTTTAGACAAGAAAGTTACAGTTAAAAAGCTTTAAAATACACCATGATGTGAAGAAACTCCACACTTAGAGAGCTGAACAAAGAGAGGACACGTGCCACGCAAGACAAAGTAAACATGAACAGACTGGTGCAATGGCCACTTTGAGAATAAAAAACGATCATATAAAAAGAACTTTTATTAATTATTATTATTAAAATGATTAGCAGATACCATCTTTTGTTATGTTAAATGATATGGTCTCTAAAGAAATAATACCAGTGCAGTGATTAGTTGATGAGCGGTTTGCTCTTCTTGTCTTTTTGACGAGCCTTGTCTCGGCCTTTCTGGGCGAGGTTGGCATCACTCTGGCTGAGTGCAGTCCGTGTAACTGTGGACATGCCGTCGACAAATTTCGTCTTGAACAGGACGTTGGCGTTGGTGAACATGCCATCCTTTAGGGACACCACCACAAACTGCAGGGAGGTAATTTAAAGAAAGGTAACGTTGAGTACACGTTTCCCTTAGGGTGTGTTCTTTGGTGCACTCACAACATAAGTGAGAATGCGGTGAAAGTGTACATTATAAAAAGTTGTGGTAAAACCTTTAATTAGTGGGTCCTCTGCACATCAATTTTAAGGTTGAGTGATGATATGAGAAAATGTGTGTTATGTGTGTTTCAACGTACCTGGGAGTGTCTAAAATGTGTGCGCAGCATTTGACCAATGTTCTGAGTGTGCGAGAGATCCAGGGCTGCATCCACCTCGTCCAAGATGTAGATGGGAGCAGGTTTGAACAGCAGCATGGCCAGGATGAGAGACAAGGCCACCAATGATCTGAAGACACAGACACAAAGAGGGCGTTCAGTAAAAGGGACCGCCTTCATGATCATCCACGGAAACCTGACAGAAACCTTTACATTGATACTTTCACCAGTGTTTCAAATAAACTATTGACACTAATGACCATATAGGTGCTTCTGCTGACCTTTGCCCACCACTGAGCTCAGTGAGGTTCTCCTTCCAGGTGTTGCCTAAGGCCACCTTGAACTCAAGGCCCTCCAAGACACCACAGCCCTGGGGAGGTGCCAGCTTAGCAGTGGCCCCTGGCAGCAGAGTGGAGAAAATAGAGCCGAAGTCCTTGTTTACCTGCAGAGAGAGAGAAATATTACAAGTGAGGTAAAAAGTAAGACCCATAATGAGGTACAAATGATTTAACAGTGAGAACTTTTACATCTAGTTTGAAGCTTCAAACACATTCAAACTAACCACGACACTTTGCACTCTTGTGAGTGTTCCATGCTGTTGTTAATTGATCAGTTTCAACTTTTAAATCACAGATTGTAAAGCATCCAGGGCAGTATTTGACTGTTAAAAATGTAAAATAAATGTAGTTCTGATTGAGATAGAAAATCATAGACAGAAAAGAAACTTCAGTTACTGACATTCTACCAATGTTAAGGTACAAGCATTTTAAATTAGCAAAAATAAGCAAGAGTAGAAATGTAGAAGCATGAGAGGTGACAATTTGATGGATGCTGAGCTGGAAAATATAGATGAAGTCTTCTATCACTAGTATGTGTAGTTATAGCTAAACCTAATGCAGTCTAATACAACAACGCTGCGTTAAATCTTCCATTAAAGAAGGTTATAAAGTTCAACTGTTTGGGGGGCGCAGACCTTCTGCCATGCCAAGTTGAGAGCCTCATTCTTCTTCTGGTCCAGTTCCTCGATGGTCTGCAAAATCTTTGCTTTGTCGTTCTCCACGATCCTCTTCTTCTTCATCAGGTCATTGTACTGCGGGAGGGAAGACGATCGCGTGAGACGGATGAAAACATTCAACGCTGCATTCAAGTTCTCCCAAACCCTCCGTGTCTCCGTGCTCACCCTTTCCTCGGCCTCGTTCAACATGTTCATGGCCCTCTTGTTGATGTTTCTCTCCAGCTTGGTGGTGGTCTCCTCCAGCTTCTTCAGCCGCTGACCGGCCTCACGGGGGTTGTTGGTCTTAAAGTCATAAGAGGTGTTGGGCTGGCCGAAGAACTGATGCTCCGATCGGATCCAGTCATGCTCCTCCAGCATCCGAGACACCTGGAGGAAGAATGTATGACAAAAAGGGGACAGAGAGAGATGGAGAAATGTTAACCCTAATCATGCTACATAGGATGAGACTTTCAGGGACCTCATAGATCATGAAAATATATTATTGCAACAGAGGACTGACTGAAGAAAATGAAGAAGGCGTGTGTGTACCTTGTCAGCAGCATCCTGGCTGTCTTTGCGGTGTTTACTAATGTTGTGTTCCAGTTCCTTGATCTTCAGCTGGACTTCGTTGTTCTGCTCCCTTAGTTTATTGGCCTCTGTGCTCTTCCCCTGGGACATTCAATTGGATAAAAATGATCAGATAGTTCCAAGCAGTAAAATCAGTCAGCACTAGACAGTAAAGAAAGTGAAATAGACAAATCTGACTGTCTAAGTCTGCAATAAAACGATTTACTATGTTCCAAGAACTTCCAGCTGAACTACATTTATTCTATGATTTGTTGCAGTTGCAGGTTTGTTGTTAAGGGTCTTCAGTCTCGATCCTCATATAAAAAGTATTAAAGTTACTACTCTCACCTTGAGCTCTTTGTCCTGAGCCATGATCACTTCCTTCTGTTTGGCAAGCTCCTCCTGGGCTTTACGCACAGCCTCCTGCGCAGCGAGAGAGAGAACGGGGTATGATCAGAGGGGGGTGGCGAGTGAGAACAGCACAAGAGCGACGTGTCTACACAGCAGCTTGTTTTGAGCGGTGACGAATGATGTTTTATTCACTGGACCGTTCATCAACAGACAACTTATTCCACTTTCCCAAAAAGTGGACCTCCAAACTTATAGAAATACCTTATTCTGCGACACAGTGCAAACCATGCTGTCTATCTGCTCCTGGATGGCCGTCATGGCTTCATCAACTGCCTGAATCTGCTGCTCGTAACCAGCCTGCTCTCTCCGCAGCTCCTCCAGCTCCAGGGCCACAGCCTCAGACTCCTGCAAACACGAGCAAGTAAAGAAACACACATTTCATCAGTTCACCAGATGCATCAGCAGAGTACGAAGCAACGCATGGAGAGGCTGGCTGGCTACCATTGTGTACCTGCTGCTTCTGCTTCAGCTTCTTATTGAAGGCATCAGCTTTGGTCTTGGCTGCGTTGAGTTTCTGCTGGGCGGCCTTCAGCTCCTTCTCCCTCTCTGCCTCAGCATTCTTCATCTTGTTCTCCAGCACCTTGTACTTTTCTTCAGCCCGTTTCTGCACGTCCTTGGTGACGCGCAAAGTCTCCTCACTCTCCTCTGGTTGAGCACACAGTTAAGTTGATTACAATTATTAAAGCAGGACCAAATGTGATGTTTCGATTGCAATTTGCCTATCAGACATGTACATATGTACGGTGGAATCCCAAATCTATGTGTAATCAATCAATCTATCTATGTATATACAGTATACATGAACACCGTAGTTAAATTAATTTAAAAACTGTTTGTGCATATTTTAGGATGCTGACCGATGGCCTTGCGCAGCCTCTCCAGCTCCTCCTGCTGCTGGTGGAAGGAGCTCTGCTGCAACTTGGCCTGCAGAATCTGTTCCTCCTCTACCTTCAGCTCGTACTGCTGCCTCAGCTGACGGTACCTGGAGGGAGGAAAAGTGAAATGTGGTGACATGAAGAAATGGAACAAATATGAGATAATGAAACCAACAATACACCAGAAAGATGTGAAAGGAAGTTGCTGAAAACAGGTGGGATTTCTTTTGCAAATTAAAAGTGTAACTCAACTCAATTAACAAAATAGCTTATATGTGCATCAGAATTATAGCCCGACTTACAGAGGATATTTGAGGCTGATATTTGGGAGTTTTATAAAATGAACACAAACAATCTTGATACAAATCACTTAAATGTTTTCCCCCCTAAAGAATCTTCAACCAGATATATGAAGAGGCCATTTTGCAGCATAATATTAAATTTGTCAATTCTCTCTGGTGGACAAACTATGTAAAAGGTGAAAAGGTTTCTAAATGACCTCAAACTGTTTGGCATTTCTGTACCGCAATTTCTTGCTACTTATCTGCAGACATATACACCTATACAGATATATCTTAATATATAATCATAAATAGCCTGGGTGATTTGTCCGTCTAGCTCGGATCAGAAATCATTCATGTCATGTGCTCCTGTCGTCATACTTCTCTGCGGTTCCCTTAAGGCCGGCCAGTTGTCGTTCAGTATCCTGAAGCTGGGTCTCGTTGTCATTCAAGTTGTCCCGAACGTCCTTCAGTTCCTGAAGGCTGGACAGAACTGATGCTGACTGGGAGCGAGCACCTGGAAGACAAAAAGCATTTGAAATCCAATGCTTTGTTTGTCTAGCAGGAGTTTTTTTTTTAAACGCTTCTGTGTGAAAAATCAATTCATTTAGAATGAGTCTTTCAAATAGGTTATTCCTGGTATAATGCTGAGATCCTTTATAAAACAGTGATGAAACAAACACCATTCTAAGCAGTGAATCAAACATTAGGATGTACAGGATAACACATTGTAGCATGTTTCAAAGCAAGATTTTGTGTTTGTTTTTGCTTGCTCTTCACAAGCTCCCCTACCAACCATACACACTGCTGATGACTCAGTGACACACACATAATCTACTACAGGTCCTCACCTCCGCTCAGAGTTCCCTGTGGGTCAAAGATGTCCCCTCCAAGAGTGACGGTCTTGGTCATCACCTGCTTATCAAACGCCACTTTTTTGGCATTGTCCAGGGTGTCACACACCAGAGTGGAGCCAAAGACATATTCCATGGCCTTGCGCAGGTCAGATTCATAGCCCACCAGGGACAGAGCTGTGTGGACGTTGTCCTCTCCAACCTGATGGAAGAGGGAGAAGATAAGGAGGCAGAACAGAAACAGTAAAAGATGGAGAGTCATCAACGAGACGTGGTGGTGTTTTAAGATCAGGACTGGGCAGCGTTTAAATCTCTCACCAGGCTCTTGGCGGCGTTGACCACTCTGTCGTTGAGTGTCTTGGCAGAGATCTTGTTCAGGGGAATGATGGTGTACCTCCTCTGCAGCTCCCCCTTCTCCAACAGTTTTTTACCGGTCACCTGGAAAAGACAAAAATCACATCACCGACTCCAGAAATAAAATAAACGCCCAAACATGATTGCACTAAAATAGCACGCACACTGCCCACTAATACACCTACCTCAGTGTCAACTACAATGTTATAGAGCCGTCCACCTGCAACAACCTCCAGCCCTGTTGCGTAGGAGACGTCACGGACCGTGATCAGGTTAGCAAGCAGCCCCTTCACTTTGCTACGGTCCCATCCTCGCTCTGGGTCCCTGTAAGACATCAAAAAATAAAACACTTTACAAATGTTGCTGAAACTCTTCTCAGGGCCCGAGACATCTCATCATATGTATAGGCTGAGCAATAAATCAATATAATGTCATGAAATTCAACATCATCTGGAATTTGTTCATAGTAATAGTGAGATAGAAATGTTGCATTATAGTTAAAGGCCGTGTACAGCCACACGGGTGTTTTCAGTTACTGTGCCTGATTAGACCTCTGCTCAGGTTAAAGTTGTGTGAACCTCCTGAGCCACAGTTTACCTTAAATAAATCTCCTTTACCAACATAAAACATTAACAAGAACCTGTTAATGTTGTGTACAGCACAAACAACTAATTTAGTAGTTCCCCTTTAAGTGAAGTGCTCTAATAAAATAAGCAGTGAATCATTCTCCTTGTTTGGTGATCATATTCACAATTGTTAATTACAGTATTGTCCAGAGAAACAACAAATGCCCCATGTTTAATCGTTATAGGAATTTGTTTTTAAACATAATAGCTGATTTTGTCAGAATCACCAAGCCCTAATTTAATTTTTTTATTATTTCCATCATAGCTCCACTATTGACTTAGGCTTGAGAAGACGTCTAATTAGCTGGAATAATTGAAAACCTGTGTGGGTGTGTAGGAGCTTTAAATTTAGAAAGAATATATTTGTGTTATGGGGAGCCTAACAATAGTAGGAGCATCTAGATTCAAGACATACAGTAAAGTTAAAGAGATGAGCAATCTAAATTGGCAAATCCTTACTTGTAGTCGAAGCGCAAGTTGGGGAAGCGAGACACGAGACGCTCATAGGTCTCTTTAAGTTTAGCGACCTCTCTGGACAGCTGCCTTCTTTTGTCCAGCAGACTCTCCTCCTTCCCATCTACAGCCACCAAACACACACACGTTATTACAAAATGTATAACATAAGAAATAGCAGTTACCGTGAATACAAGAGGCTGTCTGCATCTGCTCACACAGTACCTTCATAGTTGAGTTTAGCTAACTCAGCCTGTAGTTTCTCCCTGCTGCTTCTGACGGCCTGCAGAGTGTCCTGGTCCTTCTTGTAGCCACTGTCCATCTTTTTCACCTCTGCTTGTTTGGTCTTCAGTTCAGCCTGGGCATGCTTCAGGGTCATCTGGGCCTGGACAGGAGGAAAGGGACAAGATGAACAATCTTTGAAATAGACAGGAATGAAACCAGAGGCCTACAGTAGAAACCAATAGGCCTCAGTGTTCTGACAAAACCTGCTGTTGAATGTAAACTGGCAACCTGAAACATCACATATGTTTCTTTCCTCACCTGCTTGGCCTCTGTATCTGCCTTGCTCATGTCATTCTTGCAGGTCATCATCTGCCCAGCCAAGGTGGCCTCCTCTCCGTCCTCATTGGTAGAGAGGCCCGCCGACACAGCTCTAAAATGCTGCTCAGCTGCCTCGAGTGCTGCGCTGTCCTTCTGTCCCTCTTCCTGCAGAGCCTGAAGCTGCTCCGTCAACTTAGAAACCTCCTTTTCTTTTACCACATGCATTTTCTTGTCCTAAGCATGAAGGAAAACAACAGTTTAGAATTGGGTTGTGCAAGTTGCCCTCATTGTATGTACATTTCATTTGCTAAACATTTTTGTTTTGACAAGACATTACAGAAGTCAAAATGTCAAAATGTATTATTCCATTACCTCCTCCATACTCTTAACAAGCTCCTTCCTCTTCTTGGTTTCATCTTTGAGGTTCTGTTTTTTCAGGTCAAGCGCACTCTGAGCTTTGGCATCCACACGTTGCACGTCAGCCAGAGTCTCCTCCAGGGATTTTAATACTCCATTCACTTCCTACAGGTGAGCAGATAAACATCAGAGACAGCAATGTGACTCAAGATTCCCTTTCCATGTTGTTTGATGAAAACATACATTGAGGGACTAAAGATATTTTTAACACTTATTCCATAATGTCTTTTGAAACCAAGAGGGTTGTCCAGTGTACCTGGTCTTTGTTTTTCTGCAGCTCCTGTATCTGGGCTGAGAGCTCCTGGACTTTGCTCTCATTCTCAGCCATGCTGGCTTGCATCTTGGCGATGTTATCCTGCATCACCTTCAGATTCTCTGCCGACTTCAGCTTGGTTTCCTCTGCACACACAAACAGCCAGGCCACGTACAGCCGAGACAAGTGCTGGATCTCACGCATCAGCTTCTGGTACTCCAAGTAAGATGATCGTTCCTGCAGAGGGGAGGGGAAGGTTCAGAAAAAAGGGAAATAATTACTAAAAGATGCAACGTATAATGGAAAATGGATCACTCTTGCTATCATATTTCAGTCACAGTAGAAATGTTTGGATTTTGCTGTGAACCTACCTCATGCAGTTTCTGCATGGTTGGAGTAATTTCCTCATTCAAAATCTTAAAGAGTAAACAAAGAGAAACCGTTTTAGTAGTTGCAATTATATTTGTGGCAGCTGTCCACTACAGAATGAACATTAGTCAAAAATGAGTTTGGATGTATAACATACTGTCTGAATTTCCTTCAGCTTGGCCTCCTTCTTCTCAATGGTTTTCTGAGCACTAATCTTCTTACATTCATACATCCTGGTTCCCGCTGCCTCCTCAATCATGGCAATAATCTTAAAGAAAATAGTTGGTCATTGAAAGACCTGAAAAAGGCAGGAAAATGAAAAAGGACTGCTGGTGATATGGTGGACAGCGTGTGTCTGTTTTACCTCTGGTGGCTTCATGTTTAGAACTTTGGTGATCCTCCCCTAAAATATTGGAAACATCACATGATGTAAAATACTGCAGAGGGCTAAAAACAACAAGCATGCACACTGCTGCGGACACAAGACTCGCCTGCATGATGAGAAAATGTGGGTTGTTGACGTTGAGGCCAACAGAGCAGAACAAGTCCTGCACCCTGGTGTTGTTGGCATTGACTCCATTGATGAGGTACTTGTTCCTGCCACCAATAACCACCTTAAAGAAAGAAAGGATTATGTATAACACCGTTGTGTAATATTAGCAGTGAACACAACAACCGTGTACACCAATTACAGAGCCTTTGAAAATCATGGTTTCTTTGCCAACCTGTCTTGAGACGGTGATCTCATCATGGGTTTCAAAACCCAGAGGACTCTGGCTTTTGTTGGAGTTGTCAAAGGTAATAGACACAGTGGCCTTGGTGATACCACCCTGTCCATTTTTGTAAACCAAGTCCTGGAGGTTAGAGGCTCGCACCTTTCAAGTGAAAATGAAACAAAGAGATACACGTTTCAAGAGAGCAGAGTTGTAGAGTGTCAACTAATAGTTGAGGTGCATCTAGCTAACTCTGTTTAGCTAGTTTACGATAGCAAACTACAACTACTACCATACAAAATGATACATGTACGGTCAACAAGTCGGTAACTTTGATCATAGAGCCAAACGACTTTATAGCCAACAACGCACTTACATGGGTGAGATTTGAAATGCCCAAAAGGAAACATATCGAGTCCAAGATATTGGACTTGCCGCTGCCGTTCAGTCCCGTGATGGCGTTGAACAGCGGGTCAAAGCCGTTGATCTCCGTCCTCTGCGCGTAGGATTTGAATCCTTCAATAATAATAGACTTGATGTGCATCGTTAGGTTGTCCTCTCTCCGCAAACTCCGGAGGCAATATCTGTGGTATTTGAATACCAAGCCGGCCACTTAAAAGGTGAGGCACTATGTTACAGCCTAGTGTTTACAACTGCGCACAGGCAAAGTCGTTCTTCTCTCTTGTCTCATCTAACTTGAATTTTGGCGGCAGTTATGGAGCCGCTAGTCGGCCCCCTCTGTGCCGGGGACGGGACGAGGAAACATAATGTACCTTAACCTCATGTGTGCCCACATTCAATATATTTATTCATACATAAATATTAATGGTTGACATTTTAAAGCTAAAATGCAAAGAACGTTGTTTCATATATATAGTTATATGTATGTTTATTTCTTTCGTCAGGCAACATTTAAGGCTACTAAATGCCCCGGACTTGTCGCCTTTAGCTGTATCCATGTTTTGGCGCCATCTGAAGCCAGAAAGCTGAACCACAGGGGGAAGAAAAAATAACTGGTCCCCTGTTAAACGTAGATAAATAAGGGGATGCAGAAACACTGTTTACAGATGGAGATTGATGAGGACTCTCAAGCTTGAAAACCAGCCAAGCCTTTGCCAGTCCCTCTGGCATAGACACTTGAATGGTTAAGAATATTAAAATGTAACAAATCCAGTGATAAGACACTTTTGAGTATTTTCTGTTGGTGTTCCAGGCAAAGATTTTTTGATCCTGTTTATTACTTTCATTCAAGAAACATAACATGCAGTTTTAGATGACTTTTTTCAGGAATCATATTTAGGATGTTGAGTAAAGCATGGACATAATGAAAAACAAAAAAAGAAACACTGTTTATCATCGTGGGGTAAGACTTGCAGTAGGAATGCAAATATTTTAATATTAATAGCATGTATAATAGCATGTACTTTATGTATATAAAGTAATGTAGCACTTTACCCATTCAACATTTATTAATTTGCACTATTTGTATTTGTTTACAATGTACGGAACACTTGACTTGCATATAGACATAGTATGTTATTGCTCATTGTTGCTTTGTATTTATACATACACCTATTTCACATGTATGTACAATAGTTTTATTTTTAGTTTCCCCTAACTTTGTACAGCTTTGTTGTCCTTAGTTTTAGCTGTATGTCTATTTATATGTTCATGTAAATTGTTTTGTGCAAGTACATTGAGAGCAACTTAAGACCAGAGCCAGATTCCCTGTATTTGTAAACATACTTGTCCAGTAAAGCTGATTTTTTTTTTTGATTTTTTGATTTTATTTTGATTCTGATGTAGCCAACTGTAAATTAATATTTTGAATGTTAATTATGTTAAATAAGGAAAAGGTCGAAGTATTAAACTGCACTCACCATTAAGAACCACAGAAAGTCCCACTGATAATGTAAAGGAGGGTAATATTGATTCTTTTATTTACTTTTGGCCAGAAAGTAATTAATATATAGATTCTAATCAGCCCATAAAATACATACCAAATGTTAATATATTTATAGAATTATAGAATGTAAACTCCTCTCAGGCCTGAATCCCTCCTCTTAATTAATTAGTTAATAAAACTTAATGATTAATACATACAAATAGATAATAATTGTAACAGTAAAAGCAATAAAAAGACAATGATGCAAAACAAAAGCAAGGAAAGATATTAATGATCAATAAATACAAATAATAAGAATATTCGTTTTTTTATTATTTAATTTTTATTCAAAATAATTAAGAACATTAAAAGCAATAAAAGGACGATGAAAAGAAAAGAAAGGATGACATCACATGAATGCAAGTCTATAAAAATGGGTTTTAAAAAGAGATTTAAAAGAAGTCACTCATTCTGCCTTATCTCCTCTGGCAGGTTATTCCAAAACCGAGGGGTCTTGATGGCAAAAGCACGGTCACCTTTAGATTCCAGCCTTGACTCTGGAACAGCCAGGACGGCCCCACCCAAGAATCTAACAATACAAACTGGCTCATATGGGGTCAACATTTCTGCTATATAGCTTGGGAACAGACACAGACATGCTTTAAAAGTGATCAGTCAAATCTTAAATTCAATTCTAAATTTAGCTAAAGACCAGCTCCTATAGGAATAATTAAAAAATTGTGCAAACTACAATACAATACAATACAAATTGTTCAATTATACTTTTAAGTATACTAAAGGCAGAGAAAGACAAGACCTGTGCGCAGTAGTTGTTTTATTTGTTATCCATTTGAATTTAACATTTTTACAATAGCACACAGAATAGAATACTTTAAGCAAGTAAGTAATTAAAATATCACAAAAGTAGATTATACAGTTAACAAATACAAAGCTCCTGGAATCTTGAAGATACATTCAGCAGAGTATTAATGCAGAAGACATTTCATGGTGAATAAGTCTTCATCAAAGCCCTATTAGTATAACAGAAGCCACAAGTCTATATTCACTCCACACAGCCAACTCAACACAAGTGATGCACAGTAAACCTGCTACACTTTTATAACATAAACACACACCTTAATTGGCACACACACACACACACACACAGACACACACAATTATTATCCCATTATGCATCCAGGGGCACGGGACACATTGACAGACATACCAAATTGAATGCATAGAAGCATATCTGTGTTAGGACAACACAGTCTCCTCTATTTGAGTAAAAGGTGGTGGGCTTGATGTAGGCCCAGTCAAAGTTCCGCAGGTTCAGTGACCTCTGACAGTGCTGGTCGCAGAGAGCAACCAGAGCGCGCACCATAGAGTATTTGGCTGAGCAGCTGACGGCCGTCACTGTACGCACCTTGTCAAAGTGCAGCAGGAAACAGGGGTCGTCCTGGACACATGGACACAGAATGAGATAGAAATAAAAAAAACATCTTTTGTGTAACCCTTTTTGGAAATCAGAACTGGAACAGCAATTTAACTCAATGGTCGCTGGATTAAATTGTATTCTAAATCTGACAAGAAGCCATCAAAGGGATACTAGATATAGATATGAAAGCAGATGGGTTGCTGAAAGATATAAAATAATGTTGATGAAAACATGAATAAATTTTTTCCTGATCCCTAACTGAGAAAACTCTTATATGACTGATGATTAAAAGCTTCAGATAAAGCTATATGGACGAGATGAGTTAAGATTTTTATTTTGTCAATACCAGATGTCTTCATCAAATTATTGAGGTGGTAGTGCACAACAAATATAGGTATAGGTTGATATAGGTATATTCGTGTTGTTCTTCTTATGCAATTCTATTTATTTTGTTTTTATTTGTGATCATAACGAGAGACAGTTGCTATAGAAAACAAAACTGTAGGATATAATGTGATAATAAACTGGAAATTGTGATTCAGTTTGGTCAATTACCACATCAGCGTCCCGTCCGTCAACAAGAGTCAGGTCTTGCAGGGACCAGATCTCCGTCCTCATGTAGCACTCTTGTATGCTGGAGCGTTTGGTGTGGGACCTCTTGGACCCAGACTTTAGGGATGCCTGAGATATCTGACATTGAACTATACTTAACTGCACCACTTTGGTTTTTGCAACTACAGAAAATGGGGAAATAACAAACATGTTAACGGAAGGAAAAAGGTGCATTTCAAGGTCATTTCATGCCTCTCAGACTTTACACAGCCTGTTTCACACAGTAGTACAAAGACATGTTCAGCACACTTCCTTACAGATTCTCTACAACCAAAATAATACTCAGTATAACCTGTAACGTGAAATTCCAATACAAAGGTTAGAAATGTTAAAATAACAAAAATAGATTTGATAAAAAACTACTTTAAATATATCATATGAACATAAATGTTTAGAAAATACTACCCAATGAACAGAAAAGCTGTTTACCTGAGACACAGAGAAAATGTCTCCCATGCGACGGCTCTTCAATCTCAATAAACTCCACCAGTCTCTGTTTTGCAGGTCGAAATAAAACTCTCTGCATCTCCTCCCTCAAAAGAGACGACATCACTGGCGAAAGAAAGAGAAGAATCAAAACCGGATGGTGGAAAAAAGCTTTTAAAAAAATCGGAAACAGTAAGTTCAAGAGACAACGGGAGAGAGAGAGTGACAAAGAGATGAGAAAATCCAAGAGAGAGACAGAGGTGAGAAAAAATGATGAGGACACTGAAACCTGGAAGTCGTGGGGAGGGAGGTGGTGATGTTTCCTCTGGTTAGTCCTTGTGAAGATATGTGGTCACACACACACTCACACTCCACTCTGCAGCGGTCAGGTTTGATGATCAATGTTAATCTTTCATTTAAGTACTGCCTTCATACCAATTTACCCATCAGGGATTCAGTAGAAAGGGAGCAATTAAAGGCCAATCTCTTGATCATTTTAGCCTTTTATTGCTTCAATTAAGATCCATTATGATACTTATCCTGATGTTTATGAAGGTTTCCTGCAAATATAGATTTCACTCTTGTATTTGTATTCACTTCAGTGGAGTGTGTCTGACCCAAAGCACAGACACGTACAGTACTTTCCCCTAATTGTGCTGCGTGTGGTTATATGTTCCCTCTCTTACATTCTCGTTCTTTCTTTTCGTGGTCTTTCTCTCTCCACTCAGTCACATATAGATGTTGATATATGCTGTGGCAGAGTGCCCAATGTTTGTCTGTGATTAAATGGTTGTTGTGTGGGAAAAGGATGTCCCACAGCACTCTGCATGGTTTCCATTACCCTGTAGTAATTCAATCTCTGAGAACTGGTACAAGCAGGGTGAAGCACTTAAATGGACAGATTTTACAAGCACATTAACGATGCTACACTTCTTTAATGACCATGGCTCCATGACACAATTTGCTACCTGCACTGATAAGCACAATATATATACATACTATGACACTTTTGAGCATGTTTTTTTAAAGTTTGTGAGAGGTCAGTTAAAACTCTGTGGGAAGATTTCCATAAGCAAACTGTCCCAGAACAAATCAGGCCAAAGCTCTGATTTAATTTGTTAGCAGGAAAGAGTGTGGCTCCATTGGATCTGTCACATTTTGTGAAAACAAAGACGGGTCGTTCCACAGCTAAGTGCTTTATTGTTGTTGTGGATGATGGTTTTTGTGGGTGTTCACTTGAAAGGCTTTTTGCCTCTGAGATGGAAAGATGAGCAGATGGGCAGGAAGGAAAGGAAATACACGAGTGTTGAATCTCATGAATAACACATGAGGTTTGCTGTACTTACTTATCATAATCTTTAACCTATAAAGTATGTCATGTGCATTGAAAGGGTTTATATTTGTACAATAATTGGAGAAAACCCAAGATTGGCACAAGAGAGAAGTTTTTGTACTATATGGTAAAAAGCACAAACATAAATGCCACAATGATTTCCCATTAATATTCAATTTAAACACTACATCAATGGGTCTGTATCTGTATTTTTAAGAAAATATGCTTGTGATGATTTATGAGAGCATTCCCATTGTCCCTGACTTTGCAGTTTGTGGAAAAATGCAGGTGAGTTTCTGAAAACCAACAGCATAGAAACGTGTAGCAACTGTAACAATATGGGAGGAGTTTGGAAAGAGAGGAACCCATGATTAAAGAGGATTATGAGGAGGTGTATAGTTTTGTAAAGTCAGAGGACCTGGCACGAATGAGGAGAAGATATGTGTAACAGTGGAAGGCCCGGTGAGGTTGGGGAACAAAGACACGAAGAAGAAGCTGCTGAGAAAGACAGGAAAGAAGAAAAGGCCATCAAGAAGTATTAAAAATATCAAGAAACAGAAAAGGAGGGAAGATACAAAGGATGCAGAGGAATAAGAGTGGGAAAATAAAACCATGGAATAAAGCTGAGGAAACAAAGGAAGAAGAAAGCAAAGACAGGAAGAACAGAGGATCTGAAGAAAAGAAAACAGAAAAGGTGAATGTGAAAAAAGAACACGTTTCAGAGATGAATTAAAAAATAAATGCTGAGTGAAGGAAACATAAGAATGCAGAAATTTTAACATGAACTGTTTTGCGTTCTGATAATTCAGCATTGTGTCAGTTCATACATGTTTTGCATTTGAAAAACTATATTTTTAGCACTTAAAGGTCTTGAGATGCATTGTATTTAACTAATATATAACATTATACAGAATTGCTTGCTTACATTGTGACACAGTTGTTTTCATTGGAAATGTATTTTGGATTGTATCAAATGACTTACTCTACTTGTTTCATGCAGTCAGTTCAAAGTGTATGGTGATCGGTGCCCCAGTATTCCTCTGTTAGAACAGGGCAGGGCGTCTATCAATGACTCATGGTTAATAAAAGCAAAAGCCATGATCAAATTCCAGTGCAGGCAACCAGGCTTCTAGAAAAATAATGCCCTTTTATCATGTTTCAAAATACCAGAAATTCTAGGCTTGTCTTAGAGCAAATATGGCTGTGAAAAGCCCCTCTCTCTTCACCCTAAAACTAAAATAATTAATACTGACCTCTTTGTATCTGCATGTGTTGGGTGTTGCATGTCTGTAATAAAGTGGGTTCTTCTTTTTCTTCTGACCTGTAGATGTTTCCTCAGGTTTGACATCGAGCATTTTGATGTTGACAGCATTTTCACCTGGTAAACAAACTTTACACTGAACAGTGATGTTAGAGCCTGTTTCTGTTTTCATGAGGAAAGTAT
>JAVQJD010056832.1:0-12457 GCA_036023655.1 Nannoperca australis
CTGTAAAAGTCAGCTGGTTGACTTACCTATTGACAGTTCACACACTTGTGTGTGTGACACTGATTGCTGTGGTCATGTAGTGACACCTTGAGCATGGGGGGGAGGGGCGCAAGGCAGACACACAGAGCAGACAGGAGCACACAGGATTTTCCACAGTGCAGAACGTCTTGTATTTTTTAATAATACTTTGCACTGTAGCCACTGGAACTTGAAAACATTTAGATATGGCCTTATAGCCCTTTTCTGACTTGTGAGCAGCCACAATGCGCAGCCGCAGGTCCTCAGTGAGCTCCTTTGTCTTAGCCATGACTGTCCACAAACCAACTGCAGGAAGCTGCTGTTTTTCACCTGTTGAGTTGATTAAAAGAGCTGTTCCCAATGGTAACAGTAATTAGGATGCTTTAGAACAGCTTGGACAATTTGGAATGGTATACAACTTTGGACTTTCCCATAGACTGTGACAGTTTGCAAAGGTTATGAATAATTTTGGACATGCCGCTTTTTGTTCAAATGTAAATAAAAGCTGAGAATTTTTTTCCCCCACAATGATGCCTCTTGTACATCGTCTTATAATCTTCTGGGAGACGCCCGTGTCATTTCCAATCAAAATAAGACTTGCTGGTTGAATAACATTTGCCAGAGGTATGAATAATTTTGGGCTTAACTGTATATACTGAGTAACTTTCCTCTACAGAATCAGCTCAACATTTTTTTTAAATGTAATGATTCTGAGCTTCTAAAAATGAAATCCAAATTTGGAAGAACTTTGAGAGTGCTGCTACTCTACATCCACCTCAGAGCCTTTAGTGACGTGATAAAAGCCTGCTTGCAGTAAGTTTGTAAATAGTGACCCTGATCAGGAGAAAGCAGGTACTGATTTGGAGTTCTCAGTAACATGCATTTTTTCCTTATGCTGATGGTGGTCTTTGTCCAGGTGTTTATCCTGCAGCTGGAGGGACAGAAACGTTGGCTTCTCTACAGTTCCACTGTTCCGCTGGCATCAGAGTACAGCGTGGAGTCAGAGGAGAGGATCGGCAGCCCAACCCATGATATTATACTGAAGGTACAACACCCCTGTAATTTGAGGGTACTGACAGCAGTTTTGGATGAACGGTGTAGGAATTAGACATTTATATTTGTAGTCCATCCTATTTATCCTATTTTGGACAATTGCTGTTCCCAGGATGTGTGTGTTATTTTATAGTTAGTTCATGCACAAATCACCTGATGAAAGGCCTAGAGTTGATTCTGAGGGAGGATGCAAACCACTTAAAACCAAACTGAAGAACCGAAAGACCAAATTACAATTAGTAATAAGTAACTTTATAATTATTAAGTTTCCCTCCCCTCAAAAGTATGTTTTTCGTCTTGTCCTACAGTTAAATGTTTGAGCTTTACTGTACAGAAGTGTGCAGAGTTTGACACTAGAAGGATGGTTTCACATTCATCTGCTGAAAGTGGAATGTTTCTATATGCTATAAAGGGGCGGGCCAACAAGCATGTGATATCACCAATAGTTTGGAAGCCAATCTTGGTCCAATATTCAATTTGCAAAATTGCAATGTGGAGACTTGAAGCCTCTATGCACTTCACACTGAAGCAGAATAATGACCCAAAACATACTGCCAAAGCAACCAAAGACTTTTTCAACAGAAAAAAGTGGACTGTTTTTAAATAACCAAGTCAATCACTTGACTGCAAACGGCCTCCACAGTAGGGGTGGGAAAAATAATCGATTCTTCGATGCATCGAGATTCTCTCTAGAACGATTATGCATCGAAGCAGAAATGTTAATAATCGGAATTTTAAATCAACGCCTGATGCAACTTAACATTACGAAACTACAAATGTGGCCGCTGCACGCGCATGGGGCATGTGCACTTGTCGGAGCTACAGGTGAAGATGTCTGAACAAACTAAGTCAGTCCGACCGGCACACACTGCATTGAAAGCTACCCTATGGAAGCATTTTGGTTTCTATGAAATTGAAGGCAAACGGGACTTGGACAAAAGCTGTTGTCCATTTATATGCAAGGTGTGTGATGTTAAAATAAAATATTGTGGCAACACAACAAACATGAGAAACCACCTTGTACGTTTTCACCCACAATTGGAAAAGGAAACGCGACTGGTTGCTGATGCTAACCAGCTAACAATCCAGCAGGCGGTAGCAAAGCTTCCGCCCACCTCGGAAAAGGCAAAGTGCATCACATGCGCATTTTATTTTGAAGTACAGTCTTTATTTATTTCTCAATAAGAGCAACTTTTTATGTTTTTAATGAAGTCATCAGTTCCATTTTAAAATATTATTAAAGGACTTTTTTTTTGTTTCTTTTCATTATTGATGACAAATATGCTATGTTTTAAAATTATCAAGTAGTCACAGGTATGACATTGTTTTGGGGGGGGGGATGCATTGATAATCGTTTGATAATCGAATCGTAGCCCTTTGAATCGTAATCGAATCGTGAGGTGCCTAGAGATTCCCACTCCTACTCCACAGTCACTGTGTGTGTGTGTGTGTGTGGGTGTGGGTGTGTACTGTTATTAAGACAGACTTGGAAAAAATGTGAACCTATCCTTTAATATTCATATACAAAGCTGTTTCTAGTATATGAAATAGAGTTACGTGTTTTCTGAATGAGTTAGTCATCGTCTCTCTCCACAGGCAGGAGATCTTCTGTACTTTCCCAGAGGAACCATCCATCAAGCCAGCACTCCAACAGGAGTGGACCACTCCACCCACTTGACTCTCAGCACCTACCAGAGAATGTAGGAGAGCTCCTTTTCTCCATAGCCTTCACTTTGACACTGTGTCTACACAGGAAGTGGAGTGAAAGCAGCATGTTCGCAGAACAGCAGCAGCTTCAGTCCATCTGTATCTATAGAGGATGCATTCAGGCACAGTATGAGTGTAGGTCACCTGCGTTTTGGCACAGTCCAACACAAAATCAATAATAAGGAAAACACTTATTTTGCATTATATCTTGGTCTTAAGTTTGTTTAAACAAGAAAAACCTAGATTAAAATCGTTTAGCATGTTTTCCATTTGCCTTCACATTCTTCTCATCTTTATACATACAATCACAAAACTCACAGTTTAGATTGGATCATGGATTGGACTCACTGATCACGGATTAGTGTGACAAATAACTTTGCAATCAGTGTAAGAACAGTAGCTCCTGTCACTGACACACCAGGATGATGTCTTTTCAAATTATCATATGGTTTTCTCGTCGCAAAAGGTCTACACACTTGCAGTTTTGTGCACTACCCTTTTCCGTGTAGCTATTTAACAGGGAAGCCCAAATGCAACCAAGAAATGTTGTTCCAAGCTATCAAGGCAGATTGCTTGGCCTTTAGCGGTCTCTGGTCGTTCCTTTTGTTTCTGTTTTTGCTGCAGTATCTGAATATGGCCTTAAGTGAGGTGCCACCACAGTAATGGCTTATCTACTTCCTCCTACAATCTGGATTTGTCAATACAGACTGGTGACCAGCAGGTGTTTGGTAGTGTAGTAGGTAGTAACATAAATGCTGGGTAATGGTGTATGATTGTCACATTCTCTAATCCTCTCTCATTGGGCCTTACTACCTGTCCTTTCTTCAGGTCATGGGGAGATTTGCTGTTGGACATATTTCCCAACTTGCTCTGTGACAGCAGCAGGACAGAAGTTGGCCTGAGAGAGGGCATGCCCAGGGCACTCTTACTGGTAAATCTGTTTGGATTACTGTGGCACAACTAAGAAAACATACTTTATGTTTAGCTGGAAGGGTTCATGTACGGGAAAGTCAGTCAGTATAGATGGAACCCATTTTGGAGAGCATCCAGCCCTTAAACCTTCAACAGCCATCCTGTCAAATGAAAGTTTCACCACAACATCACAATTAGGAACAATGACTTTTGATTTCCTGGCTCCAAACTAACCCACTCGTCTTGAGGTTGGCGGAGTGTAGCAGCTGAGTAATGTTTATGCAGATCAGGCAGCATGTTGTAATTTTGGCTTTTTGCCTCAAAATTTTCCTCGTATTCGCTCATCTCAACCAAAGACATACACAGCAACTTCTATGGCTTTAGTTGGTGGAAGCACACATACAATAATCTCCAAAATCACTAAACACCTGCACAATTCTGCTTCTCACAGGGGGAAATGTATTTTTTCACATCTGCAGGCAAAAGCATTCACACTGACTCTGGGTTTGTTGGCTGTATTTGTGTGTGTTTAGGGTAACAGTGAAGGCCTGGACATCAGAATGCGGCTGGCTGCTGGCCTTAGATCTCTGGCTGATGAAATGGTAACAGGGATGCAGGAAGTCCGCTCCACTCACATGAAGAGAGACTTCATCATGAACAGACTGCCACCATACAGCCAGCAGCAGCTGCTTACACCATGTGAGCCTTTTTGTGGTCATTTTTGTTCTGATGTGTACCGGGGACTATATACTATGTGAACATTAATATTATTTACATTGCCATTTTGTGTGTCACAGCTGGGAAGATTCCTGCCATGGAGGATATGGTGTCTTTAAGGTTTAAAGACCATATGGTAATAACAGTGGAGTCCAGCCAAGAGAAAACAGTGAGTCCATTAGTGTAACTCCACTATCAAATTCAGCTAGAACCGTCTGTCCCAGCAGATTAAAGATAAAAGAGAGATACAAACTTGCAGGTTCAGGGCTGATTTGAAACAGTATATGCTGAGCCATTTTCAACCCATGAAATGCAGATTTGTATACGTTTGGTAAGAAATGTCAATATTAAAAGCAACATCGATGTGTTTCATCACAGTACAGTCATACAGGCAATTTAGTTTACAGCTCAAAAACATTTTTAAGTGTGCAGAGCAGTATTAAGCTTGTTGACTCTGAATGAAGCTGAGTGTCTGGTGGGATGCTGCCTGTGGGTTTCAGGATGAGCCATCAGAACTGGTCGTCTTTGTCTTACATTCTTTGAAGAACCAGAGGGAGAACCATATGATGGTTGACAGTTGTGATGAAGAGGTGGAACTGGACATTTCCAGGGTAAGCTGTTGACTCTCTGAATCCTGTTTTTCTTCACTTTTTTAAAGGATAATGCCCCATTAACATGTTTGCTGACCATGGCGTGAGACAAACAAACTACCACCCACTCAACCTATCTATCACCCAGGACTCAATCATTATAACACCTGGAAAACCAAAGGGGATATACCAGACCTACCCTTACACACATTTAAAAAAATGAGGTGACATATAAACCTACCATACTAAAGGCCAGCTCTGAACCAGATCCACTGATTATTATCAATGGCCCCATTGGGGCCAAGAAAATACAGACAATACATACTCTAGAGTTTGTTTGGAACCAGACCCACCTCCTCTAAAGGGTTTTGGCGCAGTTCATTTGGTCCACACCTGAATGCTATTGCCATGCTCACACCACACACACATCTGCCCAAACGAACCACACCAAGGGGGAAAACCCTCCAGGGTTCCATCCACTGTTGAAAATAGCCCCTAACAAATGCACTATTTCTACCTCTTTGAGTAACGTTTGATTAAAAACTACAGTGACAAGCTGTTTTAGAAACTATATATTTGTGAATTGTTTTAAAAGAGTTATGTTTTCATATAGACCATTGTACTTGGGGCAGAGTCACACCCACAGGGTAAGAAATCCCGAAAGCATTGAGAGAAAGACTAATGTGACTATGTGCATGTGTATTGGTCACATTAATTGCAGAAATTACTGCTGGGTCTGACATATAAGAGGGCGTGTGAGCCATACATGGCTAGAAAGGGGGGTGGGGAGGTCACTCTGCCGATAGCAGTCTTCCACCTAGGTATTGTAATGGCATTGTATCGTCTTTATATGTCTGTGTTTGGTTGAGAATGTCCCCGGTTGTTCAAACCCATTGGCATGTGTCTTTGTCTCTGTAGGGCCTGCAGTTCCCTCTTTCCCACCTCCAGGCCCTGCGGCAGCTCCAACAGGCAGAGCAGCTGGTTGTGGCCCAGCTTCAGCTGCCCACACAGGAGGACAAACTCAGTCTGGTCCTGGCTCTGTGGAGTGAGAGTCTGCTGGTTGTACTATAGCACACAACTATGTTAAAATATCACTGAAGTGAATATTAATAGTATTAAATCCACACCTGTTTCTGTTTGCCTAATTGTGTTGTTTTTCTTGCTGCAAATGTAGCTTTTTGTTCCCATAGCAATACTATGTTGGTTAGAATACATATTCTATACAGCTGCTCCATTTAGAGGGATACATTCAATAGAACCGCTTCACACTAGCATTAGTGATAAAGAGCCAGGCCAAATTAGCTTCTGTAACTCCATACAATAATTTTGGACAATAGACAATAGAGTTTTCAGTTACTCCGGTTGTTTCACCAGCCGCCTTTTCCGCAAGCTGTGGATAGCTACCAACACACACTTTCTATGAGAGGCACAAGTAGGTGGACTTGGTCATTCCTGCTTATCCTAGTAGTAGTAGTAGTAGTAGAGAACATACAATAGAAAAATAAAAGATCTTTAGTTTCAAATTCAGTATCAAAAAAACTGCAGTTATTGTGATCAACATTAAATCTCACTCTTGACAATGAATAAATATATCTAAGATTTTTTAAATGGACCTACTTTTTCTTAGGGCTTATACGATAAGTAATATAGTTAATTATAGCTATATAACATTAGATAAACAGTTGAAAGGTTGCCTTTCTGTTCTCACAAGCTGGATACAGTAGATTGTTTAGCCGATTACGTACCAATTTCTTTGAGTTTCAGCTAAGAAATCGTCAGTGTTTTGGACTAATAATCTAACTGAAACAGAGATAGCTTTGACCACACAGACCAAGCATTATTCTTAACTGTCTCTGATTTCTTAATATAATGAACAAGACTTCTCCAAATTATATTTGAACTGGTTGATGGCTGTATTCAGTTTATTTGATATGGTCACAGAGTATGCAGGTTTAATGCACCTTTACTATGGATTCCGTTTTATTTGGAAATGTCCTCTCAAAATCTTCAAGTTATGTAACAAAGTATCCAGCATAGATTTACAACCATCTGCCCCAGTCCACACACAAACACCACTGCATTCCAGACAGAAATGTTCCTAGAAAATCTGACCAGCTAATCAGGGAACATCACATTCAGAGGAAATTCGTCTTGAGATCCTTCTTCTGTCCTCTGATAGGCTGAGACAGTGGCTGGCTAGCTCTTGTGTCATTTGCTGCAACTGTCATACTGTGAAGCAGTTTTGCGGGGTAAAGAGGGTAGGGGTAGGCTTATCAAGGTGTGCTGGACAACTGTTTTTCTATCTGTTACAGTTAGGTGGGTACAAAATCAAGACTCGGATTTTGAAATGTATTTTAAATAAATCAAGAACATTGAACATTGACATGTTTCAAATAAAGATAAAAATCCAACAAGTTTAAACAAACTGAAATTGTAAAATCATAAATAAAATGCCCAATGACAGTTATGAGAAAGACCACCATGGATCCTTCCAGAAAGCGAATACAACACCAGGATGCGGCTTGGTAACACCAGGAAACTGTCACAAGAATAAATAGCGGAACCACAGCGCGAGCGAAGCAAACATAACCGGACAGTTTTTACTGGCGCACTCAAGTAGCCTCCATGACAGGTAGCAGTTGACAACAACACCAAGGTAACATCTTGTTTTTCTGTTAACGTACATTGTAACACACAGTTATACTGACTTACAGTTTTTATGGTCATGGACGGCTGTCATTAATGTTCAACCCCCACCTAGACCACCACAAGAAATGTGGCAGTTCATTGAAAAGTGGTGATTATAGATGTAAGGAACAAACTGGGGCGAAACTCTACATCCTTCAACCTTTTACATGTAATTTCTTTTAGAAACCAGAAAAAAGATTTAGATATTGATAGTTTTTCGTAAAATTAGTGTATTAATGCAAGTGTCCAATAATCCAATATTGTGTAAGTGTATAAGTGTATTTGAAAAATGGTGTAACTGGCAGCCGAACTAATTCGTTCAAAAGTTTGATAGGGTTAACAATAATGCTAAGGCTTAGTTTAACGAAGCTAACCAGCTATTAACATTATTTATAAATAAATGATTTTCTTTGAATAAAGTGACTTTCTTTATGTTTTCCCCTGTACCTCTGTGGATTTTACTGGATTTTAATTTACTGTATTTAATTGTACTGTAACTATTTAAATAAATTACAATGACGCAATTAAAATGAGCAAATAATTAAAATGACTATTAAATGTGCCAGCAATTCATTTTTGTGCAAAGTCAATCAATTATTTTTTTAAGGGGTAACAAAAAATGAGTGTGTTCATTCAGCATCCATGAAGATACAGATTTAACACTGGAGAGCAAGACAAATAACATCCGACATTTACCAACAATAACAAACTTATTGCCTTACACAACTATTATCACCAGTGAAGAAAGGGATGTTACACACCATCCACCATGCCCTTATTTCAGGGTCTGTCAGTCCAATCTGTTTAAAAAGTCTGCTGATCTTTTTTTGCAGTTGATGTTGGCCTCTCTGTCCACAATGATGTCGCATGGTTTTAAAAGCAGTAAGCAGGACTTCACCTTTGGACCATGGAAAGTGACTGCTGCCAAAAACCACATTATGAAATCCAAAGACATTGAACGGTGAGATGTTCCTCGTACAGTGGCTGGCAGATATGTATTTATCTTCTATCTTTTACTTGTTAAACTCTGTTGGGCCTTCTTCAGCGTTTACTCAGGTACTCATTCAACCCTCAATATCTTTATTTTTGATTCTAGTCTAAGTGTGTATGAAATAATTCACTGATCTACAGTTGTACAGACAAAACCATGAAACTGCATCTTTGTCAAGAGTCCTGCATGGGTCCAGTTTTGCAAACCTGTATAGTTAGATCAGGCCTCAAGTTTTGCCCATGAGCCATGGTACATAAAAAACACCCTGCACATATCCAGATCAATCATGTTGCACACATTATTGGCAGAAGATAACAGACATTTAAAGTTACAGATGTCAAGATGTTTTTAATTAGATTTTATGTAAAATATCTAAAACAGGTGGGGTCAAGCATTCAGACACTGAGCGCTAAAGAAACAGCCATATTACTTAAAAGAAACAAACAAATACCTTGGCAGACACACAAACTCTATTTACAATGCACTTTGCTCTCAAATCTGGCTTGTATTCCAATATGGCCACTTGAAGCTACTCATCTGAAGACTGATCTATGCTTGGATGTGTTTCAGAGTAAGAACACTGTGAGGTAGGACAGTCATCATCAAATAAAGTACAATTCATAATTTTTGGATGTGTGGGTTCACTTTTTGTAGTATGGTAACTTCACATAACAAATCTAAATGAGTTGCAAACATTGTTTTTGCTTGTACCACAACATAAAATATCAGCAAAACACCTCTAAGCTAAATCAGAAAAGCGACTGCAGAAGATCAGACGCTCCGTTACTGAAATGTTTCCATCTGCAATGGAGCTGTGACTTAGCCAGAGTGCAGCTGGGTCCTGTGGACATTTGGTGTCGACTTGTGTGTGAATATTTCACTCACTGTAAACATTGTGATATACAATATGTTCATAAAGCCTTGGAACTAGGATACAGAGAATCTTCTGTACATGTGATGTTCTCACACAACAATTTTATGGGAAAATCAAAAGTTTTAAAGGTTAATGTATTAAGCATCGAACTTGTGAGCATTTTCAGAATGTTGCCAGTAGCCAGAAGTTTGTGGTTTGCCTTTCCAGGTTAGCAGAGGAGATGAACATGCCCTCCCTTCCAGAAATGCTGTTTGGGGACAACGTCCTGCGCATCCAACACACAGATGGCTACGGTATCGAATTTAATGCCATTGATGCCCTTAAAAGAGTCAACAACATGGAGGACGCTGTCAAGGTGGCTTGTGCTCAGGAATGGCAGGAGAGCAGGCAAGATGAACATCACAGTGTGTTACCAAAATGCCACAAGTGGAGGATTGTTTTGTAAACATTTGGTCAACCATTCAGACACTGAGAGCTAAAGAAACAACCATATTACTTTAAAGAAACAAACAAAGACACTGCCTTTTTGAACACAATGACTTTTGTGTAACTATGTAAAAATATATGAAGCAGTTCATTTCCAGAGACATAAAGAATGTCACCTGTTTTGTGAATCTGAATCTCTGTGATCTCCTTCTAGAGCTGATTCTGAACACTCCAAAGAGGTTGTGAAACCCTACGACTGGACATACACCACAGACTACAGAGGCACTCTGATAGGAGAAGGTATGCAGATAAAGGTGGGTCATTTTCAGTAATTGAATGGAACACAGTATCATCAGTCTTTGTTATCTGTAACGTTAAAAGTCTTAGATATGGAGAGTGATTTTGTGTCTTTGAACAGCTCTACTTCCACCTGTGTTTCATTTCTACCTGTTGTTCATCTGAAGGTGACTAAGACGGCAGAGCGTATCGACATGGAGAAGCTGAAGGCTCGGGAACAGATCATGTTCTTTGATGAGGTGCTGTTGTTTGAGGATGAGCTGCATGACCACGGAGTCTCAATGATCAACGTCAAAATTGTGAGTGCTGTGTTCATGTCAAACAGGTGATAATATTGATCCAAATTAGGACCCGATTAACAAACTTTTAAGAAAAAAAGACAGTTGCACTGAGCTTGTAATTGATTTTTCATCCATTTTCTGTGTAATCAGTGTCTTATTTACTGAGGCAGCAGGCTAATTTTCACAGTTAGACACCTTCATACCTAGGAGGTGCCCATAATGTCAGCTCTTGGAACTAGCCCACAAGTATATTCTGCAAATTCAGTGGTGGGATTCAACTAGGAGCACCAAACTCAGAATATAAATGATTGATTCCTAAACTTGCTTTGTGCATTTCTGTAATATACTGTACTATATCATTATATAATGTTGAATGCAAACAGTTTGAACAAATACATTTTGTGAGATCAACTCTGCAGTGTGACATGTTGCTGTGTCTTGATGATGCAGAGGGTGATGCCCACCAGTTTCTTCTTGTTGCTGCGTTTCTTCCTACGAGTGGATGGAGTGCTGATTAGAATAAATGACACACGACTGTATCACGAGGCAAGTTGGTTTTCTCCAAGCAGGATGAAGTGCAGTGCAAGGTTTTAGAATGAGCATAGACATAGAATTGTAATGTGGCAGAAGTTAATCCACACTATGGAGTACACTATGGTAAAGGCTCCAGTGAGTAATGAATGCTGATGCTGTTTTTGATTCCAGGCTGGAAAGAATTACATGCTTCGAGAGTTCAGCATGAGGGAAAGCAAAATAGCAGAACTGAAGGTGAGCTATGACACGTCACACACTGATAAGAGAGACGGCTACAGAGCAGGAATCTGCAGAGTTCTGGTCAGGCTGGATTTGGGCAACCAATCAAAATGACAAAAGATGATTGTGACATTCCCTCCCATAAAAAATGAAAAACACATTGGACAAACGGACTAATCACAATTTATTTTACAATTTGTAACAGTTTGACAACAAGCTTGAAGTTACATACCACCAGCCATCAGACTGTATTTTCTGTAAAGATGCTATGGGACATTTTCACATGATGGGCAAGTCCCTAGCCGCTTGTGACCATGGCTTGAGTTGTCAAGCTTACCTGTTGTTAGCCACTCAAGTTACCACAGTTGCAGATACTGTTGCTATTTTTGTACTGCCTGATGCTGGTGGGTTAAATATCCATTTTAATCCTTCATTGAGTTGGATTTTGTCCCGATTCACTACTTTAGCAATCTTTGAAGCTCCTTTTTAAGTTAAACGTGTACTTTGATGGCTTTCACAGTACCTTTTTAAGATGTATCTGCAGATTGCATTGATGCAGGAGTTGGTGTCGAAAGAACATGGCCGTTGGTCGGTCAGCAGAAAAAGTGGCTAGATTTGAATGTTTCAACCAGTTTTACAAATACGTACAACTTGGACATCATCGTTATAGCAAAGAGACACAGCTAAACAGATGGATAATGTGCCCTAAAACAAAAAATAGAACAGGGCCCAGAATAGAGCCTTGAGGAACTCCACAGGTCAGAGGAGCACAAGGACCACAATCTGGAACAGCGATGAATCCAAAGAAGTTCCAATTTGATAAATGGGATGAAAACCATTCCACTTCTTCAGACAAATAAACTGAATATACAACCATATAGGACAGGTGGTGTCTGCAGGCAGGTGAGGAAATGAGAAGCGCATGTCATCTATCTTTTTTACAAATTCCCTCTGTAATAACTTCTTGTCATGTATCTGTGCAAAGAATCTCCACATCATGTATATTTGCATTCTCTGAAGTGGATAAAAAAATGTAACTTTTAAGTCTAGTTCAGTGTGTAAGTATCAGTTGTTGTATTGGATTTTACATGTGTACATTTTCAAATGGACACTGTGAGTATAATATATATATATATATATATATATATAT
>JAVQJD010056843.1:0-10372 GCA_036023655.1 Nannoperca australis
AAACTCATGAAGTCGTTACTACTGAGATCTATAGGAATACATGGCTCAACAGAGCTGTGACTGTCTGTCAGCCTGGCTACAGTGCTGAACAGAAACCTGGGATTGTTCTTATTTTCCTCCATTAATGATGAGTAGTTGGCTGCTCTGGCATTACAGAGGATCCTTCCTATAGATTTTAAGACTATCTTGCCAGGCTAAACGTGATTCTTCCAGTTTGATGGAACGCCATTTCCTTTCAAGTTTTTTGGAGCTATCCTCCTCTGTTTTATAATTTTCTTTTTTAGAGGTGCAATTGAGTTGAGTGTCATTCGCAGTGAGCCTGCAGCACTATCAACAACATGATCAAATTGTGAGGGACTAAATTTAGTATAGGAGTCATCTGTTATATTGAGACATGGTATTGAATTAAATGCTGATGGAATCATTTAGTTACAGAACTATGAGACAGACGATCAGATAGTGTAGGAATATTACCACACCCTCAACGTAGATCTTGTCTATAATGTTAGACAAGAACAAGGTTGAAGGTGTGGTTAAAACAGTGAGTGGGTTTATGTACTCTCTGTGGAGTGTAAATGCGCAGAGAAGCGTGTAGGACTGCAACTAACAGACCCAATAATAATGTGCTAATCCAACTCAGTTTCCAGCCTCTGGACCACTGCTGCTTTTAGGAACCTAAGCCATTTAATTTCCAAATAAATATTTAACTATATAGTGTCATAGTTTATATATCAATCATCTTCCTACAATGCTTCAAATTTTAACAACTTTATTTTGGAATGAAATCTTTCATCTCTGTTTTTACACTAATATTTTAGTTGTTCACTCAGTTTTAACGCTCCCCGGATCTTCTTCCTTTTTTATCTAAATTTTCTTTCTTTTCTTTATGCTCTGCCTGCAGATCCCTGGAGAGGTGAGGAAGTTTAACTCCTCTTTAACTACATGCATGGTTTTGCTTCTTTTGCCCAGGATTGTGCTGTGATAGTTTATTACATTTAATAATACTTACCTACATGGTGGAGAGAACCAGGCCCTTGTTCCAAATTTCCCCTTTTCTGTAATTAATGCAAACATATCCCTTCCTCCTTGTTTACCTGTTGTCTTGATAAATTCAGTATAATGTTTATTTCCATGTCAAACATCCATCAGTACAGCAAAAGTCATGTCAGGTGTTCCACTCTCCCAGAACGACTTCCTACATAATTTTCACACTAAAAGGCTTCCTTTTATATGTACGCTTTTATTGTGAAAAAACATCAGGAAGTGTTGGGTTTTGTTAATGTTAGCTTAACACTGATCAGTTGTACTACAAAGGAGAAACAACTGGAGTTCACTGTGTAGAGTACATACCATGTAGGCTGAGTCGTCACCGCATCAGCCCGGGTTTCGCATGTTGTCCCCTCTTCTGCTGTCGACTGAAATAACAAAAAAATACACTTAAAAAATAAAAAGAGTGGTGAGTATTAAACAACTCTGTTTCATTGATGGAATTAGTATTATTATACCTATATTATATATATAGCTTTCATATAAGAATTTACTGTAATTACTGACAGCGTTTCTCCGTTTGTTGTCTTTCAGTGATGCTGATGAGAAGCGCTCAGACAGCCAGCCATCTCTGTGCGGGGAAAGCAAGCTGGGCAGTGATGACTCTCTGGCTGAATACGGGGACAGCGTGGACATCCAATTCAACGAGGATGGCTCTTTCATCGGCCAGTACAGCGGCCGGGGGCCCGTTCCCCACGGCAATGAGAGCTCTGGTCCCGCTTCCCCCGTTAACACTGTCCCACCTCCCCCAGTCGCTCCATCCATGTCGTGCATCCTGAACCGGCCCAGCTAGACACATAAACACACAAACTAATAACAAAAAATACACACATACACATACACACTGCCTGCCTGCAACAAAACACAAAGGGGCCAGACCACTCCTGACTACACTGCCTGTGATGTTACAGTGCAACACACACACACACACACACACACACACTGTCTTAATACATTCCACAGGTTTATGCAGTGAAGCTGTTTACAGGATGTCTCACCTTTTCTACTACAAGTTTACATACACACACATACATACAAATACACATTTACACACCTACAAGCAAACACATACAATCAGATAACCCTTCGATCTTCTATAAAGAGGGAGGTGGAGGACCGGAGCCGGCTGCACCAGCTGTTGTTAAATTCAAACTTAGCTGTCGAAATGTACACACAAACTAGTTGTTACGTTGAGAGTAGCTAGCTAAACTAAGATGTAGTGGCTGCGTAGCTGATAAACAACCAAACAATTTGCCTGTTAAAAGATTAAAAACACAATATGGCTGCTTCAGAGCAACATGACGAGCTAATTGAAATAAGAATTATGGACTGGCAGGTAATGAAAGATGTTATGATGAACGAGATGCTGCTGCTGACTTCCTTGTTTACATTATCGGATGCTTTCTGATTGGACGCTGCCATGATGTTTACACAGTACTGCTTACAACAAAGTCTTTACTTCAAAGAACTTACTCTTTATTTCTCCTTCATTTGAGTGGTACAACCCGATTTAATAAATTAGCTCACACACAAACACACACAAACGTAGTGATGGATTTACAAACAGTTGGTGCAAGTCATTACAGGTGAGAAAGATGATGGCTGATGAAGAGTGAGACAAAGAAAAGGGGGAAATAATTTATCTTGTCTGACCAAACTTTCTCCACCACATTATTTAATCTTCTGTTTCATTAACACTTTTAAAATCATATTCATTTATTTTATATGTATAGTCACCACTTTCAGTTATATTTTTTACTTTTCGTGCGTCATTGTCAAAAGTCACCACTATGTGTCTTTGTTTATGCTCTTTGCGAGCTATTTATTTGTGTTTGTGTGCATGCGTCTAGGGATGATTTAGCTATTTATTGATGTGTGCGGCTCCCAAACCTAAGATGCATGCCCCTCCCTGAGGCATTTAAAAACCATTAGTTGATATTTTGCATATGAGTTTAAAGACTGTTACAGTGTGTGTGTGTGTGTGTGTGTGTGCGTGTGTGTGCGTGCATGTGTGTGATTGTTCGTACTCTCCATCCCTGCCCTGTAACCTGCAGCGATGGGAGATCTGTTGCCTTAAGAGAGTCCAGTTGAGCCTCCTCTCCTCCCGCTTTCTGTGCATCCATCTGTCAATCAATTATTTTGCCATGCATACATTAATTTATGCAAACATTAGCTCAGCTGTTAAAAAACACAGGACCAGGATCTTTAGGAGGCTCCTGAGGGCTCACAGCGCTGCAAACAGAGAGAGAAGAAATTACTTTAATTCACTTATTGGAAATGAGTAAATAAGTGTTTAGCTTTAGTTTTAATATATCCTGATTGCAGGTTTGAGATATTATGAAATTTTATTTGAAATGGAAGTCTAGTAATCAGCAAAAGGCTAACGTTAGATTCACAGCAAATATCTGCAATAATATCTGAATCATGCAATCAGGATTTTAAAACAAAAAGCATTTGCTCATCTGACAGAAAATCTACTTGAGTAATTTCATGAGCGACGAACCATGGCAACAGATGTCTTTCCCCTGGAAACACTTTTTTACATAGAGTTCTGTGAGACATTTGCGCATTTTCTGAATTTTTTTCAAATGAATGAAACTTGATTGGTCTGTTTACATGTTGCAGTGCATTGAGCCTTCGAGCCACCGTATAATGTGATTACAAACACTTGTATGCACACATACGAAGACATTACACATGTATACGGATGCATGCATAAATTTGAGGCCTCTGGAAATCACATGGAAGGTAGCAAAGCCATGTGGGACTCTCTAAAGGGGAGAGGGAGAAGGGAGGAAGGAGGCCAGAGAAACCTGAAAAGAAAGAATTGACAGAAATAAAGAATCTGACGTATTGTTCTCTGAATGTAAATAGAACCTTAAGATTGTCATTTTTTAAATTTCCATTGCTTCTTTTATAAGATGATGAAATTGTACTTGTTTTATTATCTGTTGCTGTGTTTGATTTTGTACTGTGGCGCTCCTCCGATGACCTGCTGCAGCATTTGTATCATACCACCCCACCCGACCACACCCACCATCGTCTCCCCTTAGATTTTCCTCTTGTGTCGATTAGTAGCCCAGAGATATTTAGAGAAGACTAGAACCATAGCCAGACCTGCCCCTCCCTTAATCGACTTTCTTTATAGTGCTTAGAGATGCAGCAGATAATATTGATTATTGAGAAGTCATGTCATAAATGTTCACATTTATACACACCCAACTAAGATTGTGTTGTTTTAATGGACGCGGGCGAGATGCAGTCCTGGGTGGACCGATACTGGAAATCAATCTTAATACGTAGAGGGTTTATTTTTGTGGCTTTGCTGTGCCAGACTGACTCAGTCTGATAGATTATGTGAGGCAGGATTACCAACCAGACTTCCCATGTGTTTGGACCCAGAGCTAGAGTTTGTTTTTTATGTTTGTTGAGCAGAGAGGGACTGGAGAGACGAGCCTTTAATTTTTAATTTTGTCAGCAACAAATGTTAATGTTAATCTGACCTTAGACATACAACACACAAAATGTTTCATTAACAATCAGTCAATTTTCTAAAACAGCTGCTCAATGTGCATTTGTTGGGGACTATTTTCAGCGGCCGATGATTCCACATTCGGTGCTCCAGTGTGTATTTGGGGCAGCAGGACGGTGTGTGGGACTGAGTCCAAATAAACTACATAAACACTAAATTGTCTTAATTTTTAAACCACTGTTTTCATGGTAAAACAATTTTCCATGTGGTTTTAGTGGAGATGTCTGCTCACAGTGAAACACCTGAACAATAGAAAAATGGCTAAATTGTATCCTCCTTCCACTTGGCAGACAACAAAACTTCATCAAAGCCAACATCATGGTGAGGAGTGGCACACACATCTGGCTGACCAAATCTTTATTTTATAATCGCCATTGTCTGACAAAATCAACATCAAGTCCAGGTTAATGTTTGGCTATCCTGGCATATAAAATGATTGATCACAGAGAAAATTTGAGGCGACAAAAAGTCCATCTTAACTTTACTGGCCCACAGGCGTTTTAAGAATCATACACTTTAGAAAACATTTTATTAAAGCTGTTTAATGTGGACAGAGGGCTGAGTTTACAAATTTAGCCAATTTTGTGTGGATGCAATCTTAGTTTGGGGGTCTCCAATTTCTTCTCATCAGTAAACTCATAATTCAACATGAAATAGCAGCATGTTTCCAGGATGTTTACCTTTCATTGCACAACCAATAAATACTGGCCTCCTTTGCTCATCTCTCAGTGTCTCAATCTACTGTCTCCCATCTTTGCCCCAGTACCTGTCTCTCTCTCTGCTCGTGATGCTGACTACACAACCCTGTTTGTCTCTGTTGCAGCCTTCTTTTATAAACATGTTGGGGGGGGGGGGGACTAGGAAAAATAGAAAAACAATTTAGATATAAGTAATAATAATAATAAAACTGCTAATAAGACCAACAACACTGCTGTTATCAGTTACAATGACGCGGTCAGTATTGTCATCAGTAGCGTTGATATGAGGGGGGGGTTGGGGAGGAGTGGGGTTCAACACTCAAACACACACACATATATAGAGGCGGGTGGGTGGGATGGGGAGGGTTGTACTGCAATTTTGAGGTGTGCTGATTATGTTGTACCTGCTTGTTGCATTGTGCGCTGTACTGTAGTTGACAAACTAACCCCCGACTGTCAACTAATCAATAAACATGGACTACGCATATCCTGAACACACCTGGTGCTTCTTCTCCTTAGTGTGTGTGTTCTTGTATGTCTATGTGAGGACCAGTATTAATTTCAGACCTTAGAAGACACTGTGGTCCTCACTTCCTCAAAGGTCAGCATCAAATGTTATCACTTGATTGGGCGTTTTGAGCTTCATAGATATGGGTTCAGAAGGCCGTTATCATCTATTCACATGGTTGATCATGTCTGTATGAGACGGACCAGGCTCTATGAGGCTGATAACCACTGATAACCCAATCAATCGAGTGATAACATTTGTTTCTGCTGCCAGCATATAACCTCAAACATCTTGGAGTGCTGTTACCACGTTGTGGAACAATGTGATGGCACAAAATAATTTAAAAGAGGCTGTCAAACTGGGGAAATGTTGGGTCTTTGTAAATATTATGTTAAATAAAATTGTAAAAAAAAAACTAAATTACAAATAAAGGTATTGCTTTCAAAATTCTACTTAAATAAAAGTACAGACGTTTTAATGCTATATGTAAGTACTTATGTATTAGCATCAAAATATATTACAATGCCAACACTAAAAGTACTCATAAGCAGAAAAGCCAATTTCAGAATAATACAGTCCTATTGGATTATAATTAATGATGCGTTCATCACTCTAATGTTGCAGTTGGTACAAGTGGAGCATTATTGTACTAGTATTTACAATTATAAGGTGGTATAACATGGAAATACTCAAGAAAAGTACCTTAAGTTCTTTAGACTTGTATGTAAGTAGGCTGCAGTTTTTACGTAAATGTAGGCCACGGCGACTATGACAGTGGGACACACACACAGGAGTGAGCGCGCAGCATCAGCAGGAAGCTGTCCAGAGGACACATGGGAGGCGGGGCGGATGATGGAACAATTATTATTACAGAGACTGGTAGGAGCACGTTATTATCATACAGGTCCGAGGGTCGGTAACTAGGGGTTAAACCTAGAGGTCTAGTTTCCCTGACACCGACGGTGTGTTCGTGCAAGGGAGCACACGGACGAGAAGGACCAACATTTTAGGACTATTTGACAAGCTGCGACTTGCCCGACCGACCAAAACACAGCCAGGAGCAGAGGCAGGGACACACACACTGTCCATGTTACATACACACAAACGCGCGCGCGCCCTCTGCCAGGAATAGATTTGGAGCATGAACGGAGCAGAGATTACGCCAGACAGGGCCGAGCCGCAGGGGGGCGCGGGGAGGACGCTCCAATTCCAGCGGCCGCACGGTGAGTAACAGCGACATACACACACATAACCACAAACTGCTGACAGCGGTGCGTGTCCAGGTCATCAAAGCAGCAATTTTGTTATGAAGCACCCGGACACGCGCATAGAGACACTTCCTTATTATTTTCATTCTCTAACAGCTTATTGCGCATGCGCCGCTCCGTGACGCAAACTGTTGATCATTCTCATTGATTAATTTGCAAAGCGCATGGCTATCATCACTGGCCCTCCAACGGGACTGCAGATTAATAAAAACAAATCAACCCAATCAGATAATTCAACCACATGAGCGCTTCCATGCACGGCCCGCGCACACACACTACTGCATCATTATATAAGTGTTGTATTTTTGTGGTAGCCTATGAGATTTGGGGAGCTGTCCAACATAAAGGCTACAGTACATCATGCGCTGCTTATGTCTCCCCCTGAGGCCCGTGGTGAGCGGAGGTGTTGGGTGGCCTCGCCCCGGTCCGTCAGTGGGAAGAAAGTAGTAGACTAGACTGGAGAGTGTTGCTGCATGCCGAAGGACGTTTGCGGGGGTGTCAGGCTTTTATTTTGGGAGGGGGAGTGGTCAGTGTGGGGGTAGTCGTGTGACGAGGAGCGACCCACGTGTTTTTGGGTCTCTGCATGAAGAAACAAATGGAGGCCAAGCAGAGGGTGCCACCGGTGCGATGGCCGGGGCGAATGCGGTCGGACAGCACAGGTGAGGTTTGAATTGGCAGCTGATCAGTAACATGCTGTCGATCACTCACTCACACACATACACATATATACACGCGCACACTCCCTAATCTCTCACCCTCCACGCACACACTGCATGAAGCGCTGCATGGGATGACTCAAGACACTAAAAAAACTTTTTCCTGAGAAAATGTGAACTCTGTTTCATGTGGTGCCTAAATGCCTAAATGATGACAGCAGTGATGCAGGAAGTATTAAGATTATTAACCAAAGTACAAGTATAAATACCAGTGTTCAACTGTATTATGACTAAAAAGTGTCTTTTTAAGTAAAGGCAGTGGTGGCAGTGGTAACATCTACTCAAATACCATATGTTTGCATGATTTTGAGGTAGTCGTACTAAACTTGAGTAATTGTACTAGGGTATTTGTTACTTTACACTTTTACTCCACAACACAGTAGAGACAAATTGTGTACTGTATCCTTACTATTATTATTATTGGGGGCTTTTATGTCTTTATTAGATAGCGATAGTGGAGAGATGACAGGAAATCATCCGCAGTTCATGGTTTGTCCCACATGGGGAAATCCAAATATTGTACTTTCATCCACAATATCTAATATTTATCTACAGTTAAATGGCAGTGGAATGTATCATAAAAATACACACCATCAGCTAGCTAAAATTGTACTTAACTACCGTGGTGGAAACATATTCAGATTTTACTAAACTAAACACAGTAGTACAACAATTTAAAAATACTCAGTTACAAGTAAATTAACAGAATTATCAGCATAATGTACTGTGTACGTATCAAAAGTAAAAGTACCCAATGGCCCCTATAAATGCTGCTTACATGTTAATATTGTATAAAAATGTAAGCAACATTAAAAAAATGTATCATATTTTATAAGACGATGGTGTGTTTTAATTGAAAATGTTTAATCTGTAATGTAACTATTAGATCGATAAAAGTAGAGTAAAAAGTAGTATAAAATGGTAACAGTACAACAATAACAATTAAGTACCTGAATTGTACTTTATTGGAGAGAACTTGAGTAAATGCACTTAGTTAACTTGCAGCACTGGATCGCAGGCTAATGATTTTGACAGATATGCATCATCACATATTGCTATCAGCATCCCTGGTAGCCAAACGTGCAGCAACCAACAAGAACACACACACAAAGACACACGGTTCTGGGCTGTTTTATGACATTTTATTAGTCATCCCATATATTCATAATATAGCTGCTCAGCATGGTTGTTCCTGGTATGTCACATTTCCTGTATGACGGGGCAAAGTTTAGAGTTTAGAGCACTTGGTGATTGGTGAATTACCTCATTCTGGGCTTCAGTAGGACAGTTAACGTGACTGGCAGGCTAACCCAACCAATCAGAGACACTTCCTCCCAAACAGATGTAATGCCGACTCAGTGCCCTCCCCTGCTCGTGTGAGAAAGTTCAAAATCCGTCCACTCACCTTGAGAGCTCCTCTTTATTTTTTTTTGTCCTCCTGTTGAAACAAACACACACACACACACAGAAAGATACAGCACAGAGGTCTATACACAAACTCATTGGCTGTTGAAGCCATGTCAGGGACACAAAGAAAACTAACTCAAAATCCTCTGGAGAAGACCTGGGTCCCATGGATGAAAAGCAGGCTGAGCCAACGCAGAGGCTGTGAGTACACACACACACACACACAGTTTAATAAGTGAAGTTGCTCTGCTCTCACAAACGGACACCTACTTTAATGCACAAGTATCAACTTGTCAAAGTGAAGTAAGATGAAACAAAGTGTGTGGGACTGTACGTCAAGCAGTATATGTGTGTGTGTGTGTGTGTGTGTGTATGTGTGTGTGTGTTTGGGTTTGGGCTGTGTTTGGGCACACAGTGTCCCTCTCTTTGTGAAAGACCAGAGGGCCGTTCACCTCAAAGGTTCACTCTCAGAAACAGAATCAGAAATCCTTTTAGTCTCACAGTGGAGAAATTTACATTGTTGCAGCAAAAGTGCTCTGAGAGCATGTGTACATATTCCACCTTAATTATACCAGCACAACAATAAAAATGTAGTAAAAAAACTTCTGCAGTAAACTGTCTCCTGTAACTGATTTCTGATGCTATATGACATTATTATATTATTTATAATGATGCATCAATGTTAGAGCAGTATTTTACTGTAGTTGCTTGAGGTGGAGCTAGTTTTAACTACAATTAACTAGTTTTAATGACTTTCTATACAATTAACTAGTTTTAAAGGGGACATAACATGCTTATTTTCAAGTTCATACTTCTATTTGGGTGTTCTACTAGAATAGGTTAACATGCCTTAATGTAAAAAAAAACATAATTTTTCTCAAACTGACTATTGCTGCAGCACCTCTTTTCACCCTCTGTCTGAAACGCTCCATTTTAGCTGCTACATTACATTACATGATAATGAGCCACCCCCCTTCTGCTACCATGGCAACGCGTAAAACTCGGGAGAAACATGGCTGCCGGGGAAAAACGCAGCAGTGCAACCGTATATGTTTGAACCAGAGTCAGATCCTGAGCAACAAGAGGCTCCGGAACAAGTTCAAGAATCAAGGCAACAACAGGACGTTTCTGGATGGTAAGTTATTAACTTTATGTCACTTCGACATTTGTTTTAGTATGTTTGTATATTGGCTACA
>JAVQJD010056845.1:0-21150 GCA_036023655.1 Nannoperca australis
TAAGTGCTGTTGTATTCCCGGAACAAATGAGTCTTTAGTCTTTTCTTGAAAGTGGCCAGACAGGTTGTTTCTCTGACGGATGTGGGGAGCTGGTTCCACCACTGGGGGGCCAGACAGGATAACAGTTTTGAATGTGAGCGGGCGTCCTTGAGAGATCGAATTGCCAGGCGGTTCTGTGAGGCGGACCGTAGTTGGCGTGCGGGGGTGTAAGGCTGGAGGATGGTCTGGATGTAATGCATGCAGGGGCATTGTTGAAAATATCTCATCACTTACTATAGTAACATTTCATCAAGGTAAAAAAAACACTGGACAAGAGACCTGGTTATGGACATATCTCCTCATTAGAAATCATGGTTGAGTAAAGAAATGGGCAATAGGTTTATCCATCTAAAAATAAGACACAGATGGCATCAGAAGTAGATTGTGTTGTGCTCAACCTCTGAACTTCAGGACACTCCGGACTTCTGCTTTCAAGGAATTTATTATTTTCAATAAGAACTACAGAGACATTGAAGGTTAAAACGCCCCCCAAAAATATTGACTCATGAAACAGTAATTTAACCAAAAGGAAAAAACAAACGATTACCTTAAGGTTCACTTACTATCTTTTTCCAGAGCTTTAAGCTGCATCTCACAGTCTTCATCAGAAGATGGACTTTTCTCAGTTGTTTGTTACTATCATGGATGTATGGTTACTATCTACTACCTAAAACTAGCTACTATCTGTTATCATACTTAGGTCAGGTTTACTTTATGACTATGACTATGACTATGGATTAACATGGTTTTGTTTTCTTGTTTTTGCTTTAATGTGATGAAGTATGTTGATTTTAAGGTATTTAATACACTGGGTTGGCCAAAAACAGACACTCCCATCTGGTGATTGTACCTATAAAAGGTTTATCAAGTGAATTTCTTCTTCTTCTTCCCCTTGCCTGCCTGGTTTCATATATGAATTAAAGTCCTCCAGTGAATGTGCATGCCATCAGTAACTCAGACCAAAATCAATGTGCAATTGGTACATGCTGTACTTTTCTCAAAAGCTGTAGTCTTATTGTTTACCATGATGTTTGAACATGTAGTTTTCCAAAGTTTTATATTGATATATGTATGTGGAAGATATGCACAGTCAACAGTCTAGTGTGTGTGTGTGTGTGTGTGTGTGTGTGTGTGTGTGTGTGTGTGTGTGTGTGTTGTGCCTCTGCATTGTACGTAAGATCATGTTCTCCTGGTTCCCACTATGTTCTGTATCGCCATGTCATATCAAGGGGTTCTTGGCTCTCATGATGAACCAAGAAGACTATACAGAAGAATATATTTGCAAGTATTTACTCATAAACATCGGACATCTTTTCTCCAAGAATAACATGTTGCATTTTACATGTTGCATGTAATATATTTCCACAAATACAAGTTGAAGTAGTCTGAACGAAAGAGAAAAAAATTTGTTCTTTGAAACAACACAGATACATTGTGTATCTAGAGCTTAGTCCAGAACGTCATTCAATACAACATACCGCCATTTCACACAGTGCACAGATTAACAATTGTTTTGAGTAGCATTTAGTTTCACTAACTTGCAAAAAAAACGTAGCCAAAGTTTATCCAATGGTGGTCATTCTGTTTAAGTCTACAACAGGCAACTCTGGTCAAATGCAATACTTGTATTACGGTCAGTTGAGTATTAACTTCACTGAAGTTGCAATAAAAAAAAAGAAAGAAAAGTGGATCGCATGCAAAACTCTCGCTTGTCCCTCGTTAAGTCTGTGGGGAGACAAAAAAAAAGAAACGCCATTTCCACTGGACCCTGTACAAAACAGTGAGAAAAGGACAGAATCACCAAGACATTATCATCTTCACACAGGGGAATATTTCAGACCATCTAGAATAACACTGTGGACTTTTTTATACAGCCCTCTAATGGTAACACATGAAATCATTGGCGTATCCTCATGATTCTACTAATCTACAATTCTTTGAAAAACCTGGTATGTACAATGCAACGGGCAGTTATCAAATACCATAGGATACTTTCTGTTACAAACAAAGACTATAAAATGAAAAATATCTTCACTTTTGCTACAGGGAAATTGAATTATTTTGCTCTCTATGTTTCCTTCAATTAATTGGTCTTCCTTGGATGATTTAACAAGCTGAAAAACGTCCTGTGTGGCCAACAGTTGCAAGAAAACGCACAAAGAAAATTACAAAATGGCTGCATATGTTTAGAATCCTTCCATCACATTAAAGGTAGCCATTGTGAGTCCAATTACAGCCAAAAGCTAACAGTTAAGAAAATAAAAAACAGTAAACCAGTTTAAGTTAACACTGAACAGCTCTCCGTTGTGTGTGCTGTTTTTGCTATGCATGTAGCACCCTCTTGTGGCAAAATTCTTACACTACATCTAATTCATTCAATGGTGGAAAGGCTATGGGTGCAGGAGTGCTGATACACAACGGAAAACACTAAAGGGGCAGATGAAGGCCAAATGTAAGAAATCACATTTGCAAGGCACCCAGCCCTACGATCAATATCAGAGACAGCGCTCAGAAAATAATGTGAAATACAACATTGTGAAAAGTTTCAAGTCAGTGGTGGACAATTCCAAGCCATTTCCTATCCTCTACATCAGCACACAGTGCAAAATCTGTAAGGAGATATGATACAATGTATGTATGTCAATTGCAGAATTTGGAGTGAATAGGGATTGCATTCGGTACCATCAAAGACACCGAACAGAGCAGGAATTAGTGCTTTAGACAATGAACATTTTGTCAGACCGAGGAAAACCTTGCCATTTGAACCTTCACTTGGTTAATTCACCACACACTTGGCACATCGTGGGAAAATGTTTCCACCTATGTGCTTCAAACTGCCCTCAAATGGATCATTAGCATTTTTTGGCATTGCTCCGTAAAACAGAGGGACATAGCTGGTCTCAAAATTGCAGCTTGATGTTCCTTTTTACTTTAACTATGACGACAAAAAGGAGCATGCATTTCGCCCAGAGTGTGCAAAGTGTGTCTGGTAATAATATATTTAACTTTAAAGATTTCTTCAACACCAGCAGCCTTTGCCTTGGTCGCCCGCCGCACTGTCACAGAGTCCTTCTTCTTCCTCCAGAGCAGCAAGATTAATCTCGTCATTAATGGACATCCGGAGGAGATCCAGGTCCTTTTTATTGGCTGCCAGCACCTGCTCAGCCAGTCGTGTGAAAGTCTTGCAGGGAAAACACAGCCACAGGATAAAAACAAGACATAAGATGTCATTTATCTAGTAATTTCCTCCCATTATATAATCACGTCTTCGTGCATTGCTTTGATCGTGTTACTGTTCTATAAATGGTCATTATATATCAGTTCCTTTCGAGCAGTGGCTATCCAGATCACCTCACCTCTGTTATATTATGGTTGGTGAAGGCACTTGTCTCAAAGAAGTCCATTCCATAAGCCTTAGCCAGCTGCAAGACAGATAAGAGTGAGGCATTTTATGATGCTGAAAACAATAATAACTATTTGGAGCACAGACAACTGACTAGTTATTTCCTTTCACACAGGTGCAGCGGGGTGTTGTGGCCTGTCGGATGTAGTCGTGTGTTCGAGTGCAGCTTTTAGTGGAAAATGTGAGGCAGTCTGAGGCAGCAGGAGGCGAAGCATTAGTCTTTGTCTGCGGTTGGTTGACAAAAGGGAGCTTGTTTATGGACCAGACACTACTGCGTAACTGAAACCACTCTGATATATACCAGTACCCAAACCAAGCCCAAAGGGACCCACCTGTTGCCAATAGTGAACTTGAGTATGACAAACACCAGCATCACAATAATGAGCATTATTTTGTAACCCAAGTCAAATAGAATCCTTCAGGTCTAATAATGAAGTGTGAAGTAGTTGACCCACCTTGATACCTTGCTCTGTGGCCACCTGCCTCTTGTCCACGTCATCTGACTTGTTCCCTACGAGGATCTTCTGGACCTTGTCAGGAGCGTACTGCAGGGGTTTGCCATGTGAATATAAAGGAAATGAGAGATATGAATAGATAAGGAAGAGGAATAAAAAACTAAATGAAAGAGAGAAAGAGATTTCAAATGTCGAGAGGGTGCAGAGGGGAGAAAGCACAGGAGCGACAGCGCTCAGGAAATGAGACCTAGAACAAAAATATGTCTGAAGCGTGCCAAGATCAATGGAGTATACATTCGGACAGACCCATTGAGGAAATTAAGTCCATAATGACTAAATTAATAGAATAAAATCATCTGGGAAATGACAGGGGAAGCAGGGCAGACAAGATTACTTCATGAAGACTCGAAGTCGATAGAAAAATAATATGACTGCAAGAGGAAAAAATGCACTCCTTCCAATATTTATGACCACACAATTTAAAATATGATGACAGGTATTTGAAAACAAAGATGGAACATAATAAACACAGCAAAGCTGTATCCGTCTGGCCAAAGCATTTGGTTTTTATCACATCACGTCTGGCATATGTTCTTTGTCAACCTGGGGCCTCTGCACTGTAAGTGGTTTTGTCAGTGTTGCCCTTTCTACAATTCTCTTAAATCCTCAATCTCTTTGTGACTCACTTCATCCACGTCACTGGCCCACTTCATGATGTGCTGGAAGGATCGCTCGCTCGTGATATCGTACACCAGGAAGATTCCCTGAAGACAGATGTTCAGAGATTTGAAAAACAGATGAGAACCAGTGCATTTTAAAGCACTTTAGAGTTTTTTTTTATCCTTAAACGCAGCAGTTTAAAATCAATAAATTTGGAAACATTAATTTGATTTCTGTAAACAAACCAGACCACCATTTAGAAAGTTGGCATCCTCTGCCAACAATTAATTTGACATTGTAAGAGACTGGCATGCTTTATAGCACAAAACAGGAACAAGTTACTTTTCTTGTAATTCCATTGCCTCTTTCTGGTAAACAGAAAATTCAATTTCAGCTAGTTTAACCTCTTTAGCAGCCCAAGGCAAAGGCAAAATTCATACAAAACAATGTCAGGGTGGTGGTGATGGTGAAAAGCTACTCGCAAGATCCTCTAAAGGGGAAAAGCATAATTTTAATACTAGAAACAGTACACTTAAAATTCCACTTACACAGAGAGATCACTTTAAAAGCATTAAATGGTTCATCAGACTGCCTGAAGCAGAACCAACTATGAGGCGTGAATCATTCTTGTAGCTGTAACAAATTTAATTTCAGAAATATACTCGATTTAAATTAGTTATGCTACTCTGTGGTAATAATATTACATTAATGTGTGTAAAATCACTTTCAGCAGCGGAGTCAATGTAGGAGACTTGAGGTCAACTACCTGTGCTCGTCTGTAGTACTGCTTAGTGATGGTCTGGTATCTTTCTTGACCTGCAGTGTCCCTGGAAAGACAACAAGCATTTATAAACATGAAGAGATACAGATCCCTTTGTGAGCGTATCATATGACATTACGACCCCAATACTGTCCAATACGTTGGTGCGTGACCAAATCCCTGAAAAACTAATGACATTCCCATAACCCTCTGTGTTTTGTGATTAGTGCTAATTAGCTAATGTTAGCATTCCAAGCAGGCTAAACTAAGATGGTGAACTTGGTAAATCTCATCTGCTCAACTTTAATATGTTATCATTGTCAGTGTGAGCTTGTTAGCATGCTGATATTAGCATTTAGCACTAGTTACCCATGTGCCCTAATACAGCCTCACAGGGACAGTAGCCTAAACCAATGCTGTTGCTTGACAGAAAAGTAATATTGGACGATAAACATTTATAAAAATGTGATCAAAAAATTCCACCCTCCACCCTAATTCTTTGATTCTACAATGTCGCATGGCAACTACAGTATGGTTATAAAAGCTAGCATTAATTGCAGGTCTGTGACGGGACACAAACTCTCCTGCATGGAAAGTACTATTGTTTAATGGCCTAAAAGTAGTAAAATATAAAAATATTGAGTCTACAACTACAAAATACTATCAATGTGCAAGTTTTTTATTGTGGAACTTAAAATTCCCCCAGGTTGCTAAAAATACAGCACACGACCTCAGTGTTGTCAGTGGTGTATAGCTACAGCACTGAACATGAACAATTACACAACCATTAGTTATGATAGTTCTAGCATATTTGCAAATTAATAATATCCCCTCTATCAGTGTAATATCCAACAACATTTTGTTCATCTCCTGCACGAGGCCTTTCAACATGGTGCCCCATGCCACTATCTTACCATATCTGTATTCGTACTTTGATACCATCTATTACTAGTGTCTTCATTTTGAAGTCGACCCCTGTAAGAGACAAAAGATATGGTTAGAAAATGCAATATTAAATTCACTGGGGAGCTCTGAATGCATTTGATATTTCTCCAAACTTGGGAGTGCTGTGCTCAGACTAAATGTTACTTCATGTTCTCAGAGGTATTTGCACTTTCCACCCAATAAGTGACTGAAACCAATTAACCTGGCGTGTCTTTTACACACAGAAGTTCACTGGTATCTGCTGCAGCTTGGAAACATCATAGAAGGGCATTAACGCAACAAGAGCCACATCATCCCAGTATAATCAGCCTGTTAGAGGAGTGGGCTAATGATCCAGCGAGCCGAGTCCTCGTTTAGTTCAGTGCCCTGCATCGATCACATGGGAGGAGAAATAAGCGAGAAGGGCAAACCGATAGCTGAGTGCTGCATAACACCACAGAGGAATAGATGAGAGAAAAGAAGCAGAGAGCTGAGACGGGGAGGGGGTCACTCATGCTTCAGTGATCTCTGATCTGTTTCAGACGACTGAGTGTGACAGTGTTCATAGACAGAAATCACAGGAGAAAGACGTTTGGTTCTATCAACTCACCCGTGTTTATTTTTAAATGCCAGAATAGAATAAACTTTGAGGGAATATGGTGATAGTTAATATTTTGTGCTGAGGCAAAGTATTATTTTTTTATAACAAAAACTAAATCTACGTATTGACCCCAGAAATGTACATAGTACTACTGTTCAGCAGAACCCCACAGTACTACAGCAGAACCCCACCTCCCCAAGAAAATCTTTCACCAGACACTTACCAAACTGTGTATAATTGTATTAATTATAAAATATATATAATTTAACTCTTTAAAGAGGTACTGTGATGAAACACATCAATGCTGGTGGTAATAGTCACCTGTTTGTTTAACCAAATTTATAAAAATCTGCATTTCACGGGTTAAAAATGACACTCCATCTACTGTTTTAAATCAACACTGAACCTTGCGAGGCCAATGTTAATTAACGTCTCTATTAACTTGTTTTTATTTTCTCCTCGGACTGATGCATTCAAGTCGAAAAAACGCAAACCCCACAGGCTTCCACAGACCACACTAATCCCTCAGAAATCAATTAACAGTTCATCCCAATTAACCTGGCACTCAACACCCATGTGTCACAGTGTGGCATCACGCTCAGAGAAAAGAGCTACTGGGTACAACTGACGCACATAACGGGATGAACTGCTGCATTTCTGCCAAGTTTGTATTCCAAGAGATTGATGCAAAGAAACAGCTGACTGGTACTGTAGCTGGACTGGAGTCAAGTGAAGACTCCGCGGCGGCTGGAACTCAGTAAGATAGTGGCATGGGGCACCATGTTGGAAGACAGTGAGAGCCTTTGCCTTTGACTAGACAGCATTCAGACCAAGACTAAGTGAAAGTTCGACATAACAATCAGTGTCTTGCCTTGTCTGAGGCTTGAGAAGAGAGAGAGGAGATATTGAAAAAGAGGCCGTCTTCCTGCGTCTTTGTCCAGCTAAATTAGCACTGCATTAAGCTCCAGTCAGAAGTTATCCATGCAAACAGCAACGATTTAAATATGGAATGCAGATATGGACTAATGGATTCTCCGGCTGTACAGTGGGTGTCTGCAGCAAGGGGGTGGACCAAATCTGGAAACTTGAAAATAAATCGAGATGACTACACAGGAATATGAGAATAATTAAAATTCATTAGTCTTTTTTGAGCTATATTTAGAAAAAAAAAACAAAGGATACCTCAACCCACATTGTTTTCTTCCTGCTTCTTTACAATTGAATTTATTAAAATATATTTATATCTTATTGCTCTGCATTGTTTATGACAACCGAGCAAAATTAGGCTTTTTTATAGAACCAGGTACAGTGCAAACAGTGGTGCAACCAATGAATGACCCAACGGACCAAGGCTGTTGGGAAGGTATAAAAAAATGTTGGGTGCAGACGTCCCATCTGCTGCACAATTGCTCAATCTGCATGGGAAGTTGTGCAGAACATCATCAATGTTTCTGTTACAGGAGGGATTAGAGGTGCATGCCAGAGCAGCCTTCAGTATAATGGTGCCACTATGAGTATAATCAACAAACTAGTCTGCAGGCTTTCAAATGTAAGCTGAGATTCAGAGACCTCGATCTGCAGACGCGATATTATATATTTCAATTGAGTTATTGTTGAACTTACAACTCCCAATACTAAGTGGATTATTCTGGTAAAATAAAGTAAATGGAATTTAACTGAATATGAGACTTCCACACATTCCACATAGACTTGTACTTGTGCTGCAAACCAACCCTTACATCTCACACCGACTGCTCTAGAAAATGTCACGTTTTAAAATTAATAAACGAAGCACAGCATGAAAAAAAAGCCATTCTACATTTCCCTCTTGTCTTCAGAGGGAACTGTGACAATGGAGACGAGCACAATGCGCCAAGAGAGAGAGCAGTTAATTTAACATGGCAGCGTTTCACAATCAGCAGTGTGAAAGCCATGTAAAAACTAATGGGTACACACCCAAAATTGACTTGACTAATTACCAGAATGACTGCGTTTGACTGTGCAAGACGGATTAGGCGGTGACACGTGTCAGTGGGCTGTAGGTGATGGTGACGGGCGCACTAATGGATGGATGGATGGATGCTCTGGCACTGACACAAATTCACTGGGGAGTGGGTCTGTCATCCGTGGTTATTATTACTAACAGGGGACGGCTAACAATTGTCAGCAGCTGGTGTCTTTAAGGCACAGCAGGACAAGAGAAAAACATATTTTTTCAGTTATGAACTTCTCATCAATCTGTACTGAACGATTATGCTTTGCACTGACCCACCGTACCCATTTTGTTGCCTTTACTGGAGAGACACAGTAGGGAGATGACAGGGAAAAGAGACATGCTACAACAAGTCCTGGTCGGCACCTTGAGGCCTGCAGGGAAACAGCGTTAAACAGGTTTTGAGATGTCCTGCTACTGTAACTGACAGCAAGATCACAGCTATAACCCTCCTTATCAGAGATGTCAGATCGCACCTTTTGTCTTTCTAGAAAGCCAGGGAGAAGTCAAGGCTTTGACAACCCCATAGACTTCTTTGATGCCCTCATTGTGAGACGAGAACCGTCTGTAGTGGGTGTGACCCGAGATCAGCCTTTTAAACTAATGAGCTTGTCAAGCAGCAGCGGGCTGAGTGTACGACCAGGCCGTGACCATAACACCACTGGGATCACCACCACGAGGACAGCTGCTTATTGAGCTATGATGTAGGGCAGGGCCGGGCTCGTGCTTTATGGGCGCTGTGACAGCCGGGAGCTCCGAGGAGTCCTGTGACGAGACTGCTGAGGTAACAGTGAGGAAGATTAAACCCAGCAGTGTGACTGAATACCAGCACTAAATCATTGCTATCTCGACAGCTGCTCTTTCACAGGGAAATGTGCACTCTTGGGCCCAGATGAAAGTCTTATCAGGAACAGTGTGACCTGTTAAAATAAAATGAGATCCATGCATGAGTCAGGGTGTACAGTGGTCGCTCAGGTAAAATCTGAATTCCTGCAGCTCCCATGTTTTTGGACTAGTTTTATTGATATTGATGTGTGGACTCAAAGTTGGAGCTTTTATTTTATAGTGAGCTATAACCAGGGAATAAAGTTGTATCCTTTGTTGATCCTATAGCCAAGAGTTATATTTATTGTTACTTATATTTCTGAGTATAACATTTGTCGTCAAAAAGCCTTGGTGGATCAAACTTAAGGAAAAAATCTTTGACTCTTTTATTTAATGTAGGTTTCTTTTGTTTGTGTGACATTCTGGCTCGAATACAAACCCTCGGTGTCCTTCACTTTCTTACAGAAACAATGTACAAAACCACAAGGTTAAAATATTTATCTTCCGCATTTCATGTAGCCTGTAAAGAATATTTACTATCAGTGTAAAGGTTTTCCATTAACATATCATAGAATGCCAAAAAAACATAAAAATGTAAAGGCCAGGAGAGAGCCATGTTAAACATGAACCCAAATCAGCATACAGTTCTCAAAATGCCCAAATAAAGCAAACAAAGAAGTCTGGAAACAGTGGACACTGCTGTCCAGCTACTTTTGAAATGATTTTCTGAATCTGGACTGGAAGAACCTGACTGGCCTGCTCAGAGCCCTGACATCAGTTATGTTTTTGTGGCTGAATATATATATAAAATCCCTGCTGCCAGAGTCCAAAATCTGGTGCGAAGCATTCATAGAAGAGTGAAGGTGGTTATAGCAGAATATTGATGTTCGTGGTTTTGGAATAAGACGTTCATCAATCAAAAAGGAGTAGCGTTTGGATGTCCACATACTGTATCCGCATCTTTCCATCATCACACTGTGTGCTGGGAACCCGCCACGTATGAATTATTTGGGGTTTATTCTCATGTAAAACAGCAGGAGATGCTAAATATCGCTAATCTGCTTTTTATCCACTACTGTTTATGGAAAAGCTTTGTTGAATACAACCCTCTGTGGGTGAGAAGTCCCGCCAGTTTTTGAGATAATTATGAGCAAAAACTAAGCGAGTGGACTGTAACGGGAACTGATGAAGTATGGAGCCACCCACGAGGGGCAAATGGCAGAGAATTTATATCCCTCTGTCACCGTGAAGGTTGGGAAATTATTTATTGATCCTCTACAGGAGAGCACTGAAGGTGGTCACTCTTGATCTCTCTCTCTCGCTCTTTGGACTTTGTTGGGCTTGTTTAGCATGAGGAGAGAAGTTTGAATTGTTGCAGGCCCATGAAAGACCTCCCAGCGCGGCTTATAGACACAGTCTGCTGCCAACAACTGTTCAGTCCAATATAAATATCTGGGCTCCAGCACCTGCACAGACACAAGAGCCTGATTTCTAAGCATCCAGCTGTGGTTGTGAACACATGGGTACACTGCAACAAAAGCACGAAAAGATCACTACACTCAGACATGCTGCAGCTGTCTTGTAAGAGACATCAGAAAGACTTGCAATGTAGGATATAAACACGACTCTACGGGGAGGAAGCTTCCTGTAGGGCGCAAAAGGTGCACGACTTAAAATAGCATGCTGAAGTCTTAGTAAACGCGAGAGCATATAAGACTTCTGGTTGGAGCAGGTGAGACAACAAAAGCATTTAAAGTTCAGGGTGATGAGGCTTGTGAGTTTGAGCGTCAGGCTGTGGCTGTAGGCTGTTTGCAGGAGTTCACTGAGCACTCAGCTATCCATCACAAGCAAGAAGGAACATTTCCTTACTTTAACGTCCTATTCAAGCAACAGGGACGTCTGCATTTCGTCTTCTCCATATTGTGGTCAAATACTGCAAGCAATGTCAGAAAGCAGTTGCTACCTCAAAGAATAGAAGCTTACTTGGGAGAAGATTTCTCTGTCAACTGAACACACACACCGAGCACAAACATACATACATACATCCAGAAACGACAGCACAGCTGCCACAGAAGAAGAGATAAGAGACACCGCCGCAAAGTGTGAAAAAAGACCACTGCTTACTGTAAATCCTTACTTCCATCACCTCAAAGCGAATGCACCTGTCATGCTCTGCACTCTGAATCCTATATGGAAGTAGATGAGGACTATGAGGAAAGAGAAAGAGTTGCTGAGGCAAGAGTCATCTTCTGGGATGTGGCAAATCCATGACCAGAGGTAGGAGCTGGATTTGTTCCCCCTCGTTTATTGAGTAATAATTTGGTTCATACAACACCAGAAAATAGTAAAAATAAATGCCCACAATAATTTACCAGATCTCAAGCTGATGCCTTTAAAGAAATGTTCAACCAACCAAAACCCAAGAATATTGAGTTTACTGTGATTGAGCTGAAACCATCAAATGTGATCAATATTGTTGCTGAAGTTATTTGTTCAATAATTAACTGGCAGGAAGGACTTGAGATTGGGTCAGGGGTTCCTTAAACAAACATAACAACGAAGACTTTGTCTTATACGATTCTGTCTTTTTTTTTTTTTTTTACATGAGTACAGTGAAACCTCCGAACATCCTTGTACTAATTCTGCAAACTTAGAAAATTCTAAAATCAAACTATCCTTCATTTTAATCTAGCCTGGGTAACATGGGTGCATGATACAAAACACAGCCTATTCCTATGCCTTTGCTATTATTTTCTATGGCACTTGGTTGCCCTGTCAGAGCCTGGTGCTGATAGTTGGCGAAACTAATCTGCATGGCTCCCAAGTGTTGGATCCGCCCCCTCAGGGCTTCCCCAACAATTTTAATCACGCTGATTTTACAATAAACACTCTTTATTCCGCGTTAATACACCGCTGTAATGCAATCACAATAAATAACCTTTTTTAAATCCCTGATTATATCAAATTTGTTTAATTTAAAGAGAAAATCCAGTCGCAACAAAGAGGAGGTGATGCGCAAATGACATCAACAGAAAACGATGAAAGACCATGCAAACAAACGGGAATGCTAATTAACGCAAGTGATTAACACAATTCAAGAAATAAGTCCCCATGGTCTTACCGATGGTGGAGATGTGAGACGGGTGAAATTCGTTGTCGGTGAACCTGCATAGCAAACATGTTTTCCCAACCGCAGAATCTCCGAGAAGCAGGAGTCGAAAGAGCACATCGTACTGCTTAGCCATGGTGTTGGATGTAATGTTGAATTAAAAAAGACCCAGTCAGCTAACTCGGCGATAGATGTCCGATCCCTCCCCTCCTGCATCCCATGTCTGCTCAAATGAGCAACATAAGGCTTTGGCTATGCTTCTTTTTGTTCACTGATGCTGGGTCGGTGGGGAACAAAACAGGGATGCTCCAGCTTCCCAGGCAGCATCCAGCCTCCAGTGGGTGCGGTGGACCATTGTCAAGTAAGACCCGAAGAGAAAAGGAGAGTTCCGCTGGTGCTTTCCAACATAAAAGCCTTAGGTACTTGAGAACGTATGATTTCTGTGGTACAAAAAGGATTAGATTGATGTTTTGGTAGCTTTTTACTTTGTTTGTAGCATTTGACAAAGGTAGAAAAGCATCCACATCTTCTCTGTACATGTTTTTTTTCACCGGTGAATTAAATGCATACCTATTTGGTACCACTATGTAGACTGCTGGTACTTTATTCTTTAATATGATTCGATTTCTCATAATGTTTATAGTTCATAAACCTCACAGCATATTCTTGTTTTATTTTATTATTGTGCATACTAGAAGGGTGTTTCTTGGTGTCAGTTATGTCATAGATGTCCATAAAGGGTATACAAAATATTAATAAATAATAATGAGTGTTTATTTTGAAGGAGGAGTCACACTACTTCCGGTTCTGTTTTGTTTTGTTTGTAGGTGTCTTGACGCAAATCGACGGAAGAAATAACGTGCGGTGACATTTCTTCTTTCGACGTCAGCGGCAAACCACCAATGAGAAGATTAGGAATTAAATAAAGCTGGGATAAGGGATACTCACACGTATAAGCAATTGTTAACCCACATTGTATTACAAAACTAGCCTCAAACGCGTTTACAAGTTGTGTGTAGTTGTGTGGCGTTTTTCGCACTATCAAATGAATGGAAGAGGTTTGTTCCCTTGGAGACGCCGTAGCGGGTGAGCGCGCAGTTTCCGCCCACTTCAACCTCAGCAGGAAGTGAGCGAAGTCCAGAGAAAGTAAGAGAACTATCAAAACAAACTAACAGCATCGTTTCATCATCATGGACGGTGTGCCGACGCCTCTGCGGTGCTTCAATGAGCGCCATTCCGCAGAAATGTTCGTGGATGACGGGGTGAATACGGTGACTTCAGTGGAGCAGGTGAGCGGAGCCACAGATTAGCTTTGTTAGATAATGTGGCTAATGCTAACTGCTACTGCTGCGAGCGAGATGCGGCTCTTCACTCTGGATGGAGGCGCGTCTGGAAACGTGTGACAAGAGATTCAACTGTCACACTTAATTAGTTTTACCCACGAGTCGACCCATAGTTTAGAAAAATGATCGAAAACTGGCTCGTTAGCCTGCTGTGCTTTAGCTAGCCCAAACTTTTAGCGCTTAGCGTTAGGTAGCTAGCTTTGTACATTAATGAGATTAACGTTAAGCATGCATTAACTTAACTATTAGCTAAGTAACTTAAACAGTTAAGCCTGGGTACGACGCAGCCCATCTGAATTTAGTGTAAGACCGTTAACGAGACTCCCAACGAAAAACTTTATATCAACTAGATATTTGATTGTCTTGATTGGCAGTGCAGTGTGGTTAAATTGATTCAGGGCCCTAGCAATTAATTATAGACCCCGAAAGAGTAGTGACCCTCTTGACTCTTCTTTGTTGGCCCTCTCCAGCCTCGGGGGGTTTATCTAATTGAGAGCCTGAGTGACAAATCTACTGGGATGGTATTATCGGCCAGTATTAGCTAATCACACTCAATCTATCGTAATCTGAATATATTATTTCATTGTTTACCTTTTTTATTTATAGGAGATGGTAAGATCATTTAACTCGAGGGGAATTGTTTTGCAGCAGTTGCAAAGCAAAGAAGAAAAAAGTGCAAATATTAAGACAATCTAAGAATAATAGATTATCATTAAGGTGCAAAAACTGAATGTACACAGTGCCAGATATGTTAACAGGTTAAGTATTTTAAATATAAACTGGTGAATATTAAGGTGCAAATACAAAACATGCCCAATATATACACAATGTCAAAGTACAACGGTAGTAGTTTGTCCAACAGAGAGCACTGCACAAGTTTATCTTTCAACTGTAAAATGCTGTGCTCACTACGTATCTAGGTCACAGTTCTTTTAATATGAAGCAAATGCATCCTTCATCCTTTTATATCAAGCAGTGTTTCTAAAAATTGACAAATTTACCCAAATAATAATACACGTTGATTCTTTTGCAATTCTTTGTTTATTTTTTGTGGCAATTTGTTTTATTGTAGATGTCAGAAATCACGCCAGGTCAAAGTATAACTTGTTGCCGTTGTGTACGTTTTATTAAAAATAAAAATAAAAATTTAATTGTAAGTAGTGTTTTGCATATTTTTTACAAACTGCCCACACGTGGACTTTTGATTACTGCAATCTAGAATCAGCACAATACAATCAGTATTTAAACAATACTTTAAATCTGTTGCTCTATACCTGAAACCAGCCATACCTGCATTTGGCTAATGGTAATGATGAATGGCTTGTTTTGTTATTGGTATTGTTAAGCTCATGGTGAACTTCATAATCACTGTTAACACTCTCCTCTTTGTTCTCCTTTTTCTTTTGAACTAGAAAAAAGTGGAACACAGCATTGAAGAAGTCATCAGTGTTTACAAGCAAATACACAGCTTACCTCAGTAAGTATCCCCGTGCTGCTGAACATGTGTGCTGCTACAGCAGTGAGGGCTTTTCTCCCATTGTTCCCCAGCTTGGGGGGAAAAAAATCCACACCGTGTGTGTGTGTGTGTGTAATCAGGACACTAAATTGGCCCGATCTCAACTCTGTATATCATTAAAGCCTTTATGCAGTATATAAAAATGATTACCTGAACCAACAAATTGATTACTTAACTGCCACTAGGAGACATTCCCAAGAACACTGCTCATTGGCTGTGGCTCCTTTTGATCACAAACTCCTGCTGTTTTCCTGTAGCGACGGCTGCACAGTGATGTGTGATGGCTGTTATCTAAATGCTGCGTGTTGATCAGCCCACATACTTTGCTCCTGCTGTCAGCTGTCATCAGGCCCCTCTTAATGGGGTGACTCATTTCATTTCTATGACAACTGCGTGGACCTGAATGTCACCGACATTGCAGCCAATGGGCGAACGTATTTGACGCTATAAGAAAGAAGAGGTCAGCGGAGGGCATGCATTTAGTAGTGATCATCTGATTTTTGTTTGGCCTGGACTCTGGGATCGACGTGACGTGATTTTAAGTATAAGTATATTTGCTGACAGTGAATAGGTCTGGGTGGGTCGGGTCAGCTGTCTGTGACTCACCGACACACATACTGTCGTACACGTGATCTTATTTTACTTTAGTGTTTATTTTTATAGGGGCAAGTATATATCATGGACTGATGCCACATACTACAGAATTATAGAGTCCAAGCTGGTTTGCCATAATCGTCCCTAGATGGTCCCTTTTTTATACAAATGCACAAAACTCACCAGAAAATATACGTAGAAATACAGCGATACCCGAGTGAATCAGTTCAAAGTCGCGTGTTTGTTCGCCTGGTTTTATGTTCCTGTTCTTAATGAGGACGGGCCAGAATAATCTCCTGCTAATAGAAAGTGAATTAAAACAATTAGAAAGAAAACGCAAAGGAGCCACTAATTAGGCTGCAGAGGAGGAGCCGAAAGGGCTAAAAATATAAGTGGATAAATAAGAGAGGCTGATACCGCTGCCACCTTGTGGTGTAGTTTTTAATCTGTGTTATGATTTTTAAAACTTATTCACAGATACAACCCTGGACTGGATTTCCTTTTCTTTTTTTCCTTTTAAATAAATGTGACATGACAGAGTGTGAAAGGAAAAGCAGAGCAGAGAGAATTCCCGGGGGAAAACTGAGTGTTTGAACCACAAAACCATTTTCCAAGTTGTGTTGTGACTTGACACACGATATTCAAAAGAGCAAAGGCGGAGAGTACATTTCCACAAAGGGGGAGTGCATCGAGCCTCTTTTTGTCACTGTTTTCTCAGATTACTTTGTCTGTTCCATTCAAGCTGCTGCATATTTACAGGGTTCGTATTTAAGTCTAGAAAGTTTTGAAAATGCTTTTTTTTCAATTTAGATGTGATGTTAAATATGACATTTTTGGATTAGGTACCTTGAAAGTGCTTGAAGTACATTGTAAACCCTGTGCTTGTGACTGATCCTTCTGTCCTGTGTTTGCTCTTCAGGCCGACGTTGTTGCGGGACCAACACTACCAATATCTCAAGAAGGGCTTACGTCACTTATCGGATGCTTACGAGGTACAGTGTCACACTTCCAGCAAGCAAATAAAACACGCGTTGAAACACCTCGTAAGTGCACGTCAAACCTAACGACACACAGCACAGCCGGGTACTGAAGCTCACCCAGAGGTTGGATCAGCTCCCGTGCGTCGGTAATAACCAGTGGAGACCTGAAGGACGGTAACACTCACTGCCTCTGGATGCGTGTCTGATTGGCTCTCTCTGCTTTAAATAGAAACACCATTGTGTTAACTTTGCAGAGAGTTAACAAAAAAAAAAAAAACGAAGCATGCTTGTCTGCTCCCGGAGAGGTCACCTCTCTTTTTGTGTGTGTGTGTGTGTGTTAACTATTCTCCACTCTGAAAACAGAGAGATTTGTTGTCCGCCCACCCGGCCTGCGGCTCGGTATCGTACTGATTTGGCATTTCTGCGTCTGACTAAACACTGCAGCGATGTTGCAGAGTACTGGCAATGGAAATCAGAAGCTGAGTCATGACGTTACGCAATAAAACGGGCCGAAAGACATCCCATCGTCGTGTTGTTTTTATCATAAACACCGTCGTATATTTACCCACCACTGAACATTAGCGCAGTGGTATGTGTCTGTGCTTGCCAGCTCTATCAGTTTCATTTTCCTCCTGCAGGCTCGGCCTCTCCTCGGTCTGTGTGGCACACTTGTTTACCCTCCTCTCTGACTGACTGATCCCGCTATCTGGTTTATTGCTATAATTGGTCGTCTGATACCCATCTGATCATGTGATGTGTGTGCGTGTGTGTGTGTGCTGGTAGTGTCTGGATGCTAGCAGACCGTGGCTTTGCTTCTGGATTCTTCACAGTCTGGAGTTACTAGAGGAGCCCATTCCTGCTGCTGTCGCCTCGGAGTGAGTCACACGCAGACACACAGACGCTCTACAAGTAGAAAAATGGATCCAAATAAATCCTGTGCACTGCCAAATACTTTTTATTGATTATTACCATTGCATAGTTCTCATAATTACTATGCAAATGCTGCTACAATGCAGAGGTGTTGATGATTAACTGCAGCAGCTACAACTAAATCTTCTACTTGCAACGGAACCAGTAAGTTGTTTATTGTGTCATACATACTATATATATTATATTATACTATATATAAGTAATATAATACAATGCCTTACCTACATGCACTCTGGGATTTAAGGGATAACATGTGAAAGTGATAACATTTATTTCCAACATGGTCCCAAGATGTTAAAAGACAAAACATGAAACATAAAATTGTTATTTATTAATAAAATCTTAAAGCCAAACCTACCACAGTGCAAGCTAAACAAAAAAAACAAAAATAATAATACAGATACAAAAACAGAATAATAGCACAAGTACATTTTGTACATCTTGTTTTTGTCAACTTCATATTTAATGGCTGTTCCACGGTACAGTACGGTGCCCGTTTAAAACCCCCCGAAAAGAGAGAGCTTCTGGCTACATGATTAGCTCGAGGCACTATGTCGAACATGATCACACACTGGCCCTGGTGTCAAAGACAGAAGTACCATTGCGGTGGTAAATCAGCATATGCCAGAAAAGAAGAACTTCTTATATATGACATTACAAACAAGGAACTTTCATCACTAAAATTCATCACTAACACAAAACTCCAGTTTTTTTGTTTATCCAACCAGAAGAAATCATCAGAGATGAAAAGCAAATGATCATATAATGAGCAATAGATCACACAAAGATAGCTAGAATACTGGTTATATTGCCAGTGATGGTAATTAGCGTTGGGCTGTTAAATCATTTCTTGTCCTTGTAGTTTCCATAATTAACAGCAACAACTCATTTCAATCCTCGTCTGTAACCGAGCACTCGCAGTGATTAATGATCGTGTTGATGTTTTTCCTCAAACGATCACGACCGATAAGTGTGATTAACGGGTCCAGTGAGCGGCAGAATGGGCAGGTGTATTGTTTCAGGTTACGTTTACGCAGCTATAACTTCAAACGTCGTCGTCGCCTCCAAAAAATGTAATCTGATTAAATCACTGCCAGTCGAAAGAAAGAGTGGCGATGCCAGGCGGCCGACCCACGCTCTCATTATTAGTACGAGGCGTGCCAACACACCGGCTGGCACTGCCCGGCGCCAATGTGACACACACACACACACACACACAGGCCTCGTTCAAGGATTTATAACAATGCAACCTACGGCAGACCGCTTCCACCGCCCCTCGAAAGCGTTTGCTGTTCTCAGGTCGGTGTTGGCACCGGACTGGTTGGCCAAAGTGGACGCAGGTTTCCCTTCCAACTCAGTTGGCCGGAGGATGAAGAGGACATTTTGTGAGAGAAGCAGCAGCGTTGGAGCAGAGAGGCTGGGAGGGAGCGAAGCAAAGCCAGTGGTGCTCGCTTTCCAGTCCGCCGAGGGCTCTGCAGGCCTCAGGCAGAGAGTTAAAGCTCACGATTGAAACTGTTGTTGTGTGTCAGAGCTGCAACGCGTTGTCGATTCAAAGAAAATGAATTGCTGTTACTATTTTAATAATTTAGGTAATTTTTTAAGCAAAAATTTCAAACATTTGCTGCTTCCATCTTCTTAAATGTAGATATTTGCTTCGTCATTTACGGCAGAAAAGAAGAGCCTTCGGGTTTGGGGCTGTTTTTTTTATTTTTCTATTTTAATTTTAAAGACTAAACAATTAATCAAGTAATCGTGCAAATAATCAGCAGAGTACTAGATAAAGAAAACGATCACTAGTGGTCACCCTAGTGTGTACAACGTGTAAGAAGTCACATATCATCACTATCACTACGCTGCAGTGACATCACCACCTGATCACCATCAGCACAACGTTTTTAGTTTGAATAGCTTTTCCAAAACCAGTGACCTCATCGTGTCGGACACAAGTTAGCCTTGTTTTCCAGTTAAGGCCCCCCCTCCTTATGTCGACCTTCAAGGTTCGTACGAAGTCTTGAAAGTTTAAAAAAAGCTTAATTTTAACGGCTGTGTTTTTCAATGCTTGAAATCAAACAAAGGGAAAAAAGCTTGATTTTCATCATAATGTAAAAGGAAGGTTCTCGTGTTCAGTCGTCATTCACAGATAGATAAGTCCTCCGATGATACATTAAATAATCCTGAACAAAACACAAGTTAACACGAACATGTAACCAGTGTGACATTATCGGTGCAGAGGCAGTAATTAAATATGCAACATTCAGCTGCTCATTTAGGGGTCTGTCTATTTGTTTAAGGACAGTTTTAAGGACTTTCCTTTTTTTGGGGTGGGGTCTTAACTTTTGAATCTTTCCTCTCCAGCGTGTGTCAGTTTCTGGCTCGCTGTCAGAGCCCAACGGGCGGTTTCGCCGGCGGACCAGGACAGCACGCCCACCTCGCACCTACCTACGCTGCCGTCAACGCCCTCTGCATCATCGGCACAGAGGAGGCCTATAATGTTATAGACCGGTACAGTCATGCTCACACAACCACAGTTGCACCCCTATCTTAACCCCCCCTTTTTTATTTAAAAAAATAATTATTTATTATTTATTCATTTATTTTATAAAATAACTTTTTTTCATTTGTGTATTTTCAGTTGTGAAGCATCTTGTAAACTGTTTTTTAAATGTATTTTATATAATAATTATTATTACACTACACAAACTTCTTTAAAGGCCGTGTTGAAGAAGACTTTCTATTGAAGCAGACTTGACTGTTTTGTTATGATGCTCCTTCCTTCATGCTTGTGGCTGGATGCTTCCTCTGTTCAAGATATGTGGATGTAATATATCCCCCCCCCCCCCCCCTGTATCTCCCTCACTCCATCCATCCATATCTCCCCTCTTGCTCTTCTTGTCTTATCTCCTCTCCTCCTTTTCTAATCTCTCTCTCTCTCCTCCTGTGCTGACCTCCTCCAGGGAGAAGCTGTTAGATTTCCTACGGTCAGTGAAGCAGCCAGATGGCTCGTTTGTGATGCACGTT